>PVJS01052241.1:0-13680 GCA_004027185.1 Glis glis
ACCTAGTGAGACCCTCCACAACTTCGTGAGACCCGGTTTCAAAATAAAGTATAAAAAATAGGGCCAGGGGCGTAGCGCGGAGGTAGAACGCCCCTGCATTCAATCCCCGGTACCGCAAAAAAAAAAAAAAAATATGCAATTTAGTGGTTTTTAGTCTATTCACTAGTTGTGCACATATCACCATTGTCTTAATTAATTAGTACATTTTCATCACCCATCCCCCCAAAACCTGTATTCATTAGCAATCATTCCATTTCCCCTTTTCCCCATCCTCTGGCAGACACTAGTCTATTTCCTGTCTCTCTGGATTTTCCCTTTCTGAATATTATATATAAATAGAAAAATATAATACGTGGCTCTTTGTTACTGATCTTATTCACTTAGCATAATATTTCCAAAATTCATCTCTGTTGTAGCATAAATGAATACCCCATTCTTTTTATGGCTGATTAATATTCCATTGCTTGGCTATAGCACATTTTATTTATCCATCCATCAGTTGATAGACATTTGGGTCTTTGGTTTTTGCATCTAAAAAATCCATTTATAAGAATAGGGTTTCAGCCGGGCATGGTGGCACACTCCTGGAATCCCAGTATTTGGGAGGCTGAGACAGAAGGATCACAGGTTCGAGGCCAGCCTCAGCAACTTAGCGAGACCCTGTTTCAAAATAAAAAATAAAAAGGGCTGGGATTGTAGCTCAGAGGTAAAATGCCCCTGGATTCAATTCCTAGTACAAAAAATAAAGAATTCAGTAGCTGGCACAGTGGCAAATGCCTGCAATCTCAGCTACTTGTGATGCTGAGGATCGAGGAGGAGAATCAAGGGTTCAAGCCCAGCCTGGGCAACACAGCAAGACCCTGTCTGGAAAAAAAAAAAAAAGAAAGAAAAGAAGGAAGAAAAAGAAAAAAAGGGGGGTCAGGGAAGAGTGCAATTTGAGGTGTTTATTTAATCCACCATCTTTCTGCCAAAGTCCCCATCACTGAAAATGACTTGTAAATTCTCTGCTGCTGCTGTGACTAGTCCTTACCCATATTGGGGTTGGGATTGGGTCTTGTGGAAAGCAATTTCAAATTTCTTTTCCACTGAGTTAGCAGACGTGGTAGTGGACAAGTCCTATCTGAAATTAGCATGGTCACTCTGGCCCTCGTATCTTAATTGAACAAAGCAAACAGAACACACGTGCTTTTATAGCTGGGCTTTCGGATACATTGTCCATTTTACCTCTATTTAGGAAGAATTAAAATAATAGCTCAATTGAGGAAACACAGATACTCTTTTCTTCAAATCATTTTTAACCATTTTACAGATTACTACAGTTTTTAAATCCTGATCCTTTGAGAGCTGATGGAATTTCTGATCTGCAGCAGGTATGACAAACTCTTTAAAAGGTTAAACAGGAGAGAAAACTGTTTACTTTTTTTTTTTTTTTTGCGGTACCGGGGATTGAACCGAGGGGCATTCTACCTTCGAGCTACATCACCGGCCCTATTTTTTATCCTTTATTTTAAACCTTAGTGAGGCAGAGGCTGGCCGCGAACCCGGATCCTCCGGTCTCAGCCTCCCAAGTACTGGGATTACAAGCGTGTGCCACCACGCCCGGCTGAAAGCTGTTTACTCTTAAAATCTTTCTCCTTCCTCCCTCCAGACTGGAGATTAGAAGAGACACTCCTTGAATGGGGAACTTTGCCCAAAGACATGCTTTTAGAAATTATCTAGTGAATTACTACTTCAAGGAATTTTTTTTTAATTTGGGTGATAGATGATCTTCTTTTCATTTAGGGAGTTTGGGTGTTTGGGGTAAGCATATATGTCTAGGTGTTTACATTGGAGCCTGTATTTTCTTCTCTGTGAGGTTCGTGTACTCTGCTCATAGCTCAGGGCAGACGCTGGTTGTCTAATGTCTGTACCACTCAGTTGCAGAAGTTGAAGTCGGGTGTGCAGCAGCCTGTTGTGCTCCGGAACAGAATCGAACCCTGCCTGACCATTGACAAGTCACCACTGTCTGCAGACCTGAAAAAGGTGAACGCGCTCTTAAAACCAGCTCTGGAAGAAAAGCCAATCTTTTCAAATAGAGAAGGATTTCATTTTCTTCAATGCTAGGGATGGAGTCCAGGGTCTTGAGCATGCTAGGCAAGCATTCTACAACTGAGATACCCCTTCTCCCCAGTCCCATAGAAGGGTTTTTAAATAAACAGTTCTGAGGTTGTATTGTATAATTTCTTTGCTTTCGAAATTCCCTTTTTATTTTTTATTTATTTATTTTATTTTATTTATTTATTTTTTTTACAGTACTGGGGATTGAACCCAGGAGCATTCTACCTCCGAGCTACACTCCCAGCCTTATTTTTTATTCTTTATTTTGAAACAGGGTCTCACTAAGTTGCGGAGGGCCTCACTAAGTAGCTGAGGCTGGCCGCGAACCCGGATCCTCCGGTCTCAGCCTCCCAAGTACTGGGATTACAAGTGTGCGCCACCACGCCCGGCTCAAAATTCTCTTTTTAAAAAGCTTTTGTTATTAGTTTCCAATTTACTCCAAGTTAAGTTTCTGTAAGTTAATCATTCTTTTGTGGAGAAGTCATTGTATAATTGTAAGTCCCTTCTGAAATAAACTTTCAAATGTGTCTGAAAGGGGGCTTAGAAGGAGCAACACATTACGAGGGCAATTGTAATATACTTTTTAGTCATTCTTTCCAAAATTGCTTCATAGATTTGTGCCCTCGCTTAGTAAATTGTTCATACATGCATATTTGTTTCCTTCCTGATTAAAAAAAAGGTTGGAACTATTTTTAAAAGACAGAAAGAAGCCGGGCATGGTAGCGCACGTCTGTAATCCTAGTACTTGGGAGGCTGAGACAGGAGGATCACAAGTTCATGGCCAGCCTCAGCAATTATCAAGGCCCTTCACAATTTAGTGAGACCCTGTTTCAAAATAAAAATAATAAAATAGGGCTGGGGGTGTAGCTCAGATGTAGAATGCCCCTGGGTTCAATCCCCAGTTCCGCAAAAAAAAAAAAAAAAAGAAAAACAGGTGACAGAGTGTGGTTGACTTAATAGGGGAAGAAAGCCAGTACTTGGGAGACTGAAACAAGAGGATCACAGGTTCGAGGACAGCCTCAGCAACTTAGCAAGACGCTGGGCAATCTAGCAAGACCCTGTTTGAAAGCAAAATAATAAGAAGGAGAAGAAAGAAGAAGCAGTTATTTTTCACTTTTGCTGTGTACCCAGCAGATTGACTACAATTTTACATCATGCTGTCCTCCCTCCTAGACACAATGACGGGGCCGCCACTGTTGGGGACGTGCCTGGTCACTATGGCAGAGTGAGAAATGGCTTTTTAAAAAAAATACTTTTAAGCTGGGCATGGTGGCGCACGCTTGTAATCCTAGTACTTGGGAGGCTGAGACCAGAGGATCCGGGTTCGCGGCCAGCATCAGCTACTTAGTGAGGCCCTCCACAACTTAGAGAGACCCTGTTTCAAAATAAAGAATAAAAAATAGGGCTGGGGGTGTAGCTCGGAGGTAGAATGCCCCTGGGTTCCATCTCTGGTAACGCCAAAAAAAAACTTTTATTGGTGCATTATAGTCTAATAGTCTCATATCATAATGTAGTAAATAGTGATAGAGACATACATGCACACAACAGTTAGTGAGTTCCCCCCGGCTCCCTCTACACTCCCCCCTTCCCCATACATGAGATTAGTGTTGGTATTCCCACGTATGTACATAATGTCATGGTACTGATTCCTTTTTTTTTTTTTTTTTTGCGGTACCGGGGATTGAACCCAGGGGCGTTGTACCTCCACGCTACACCCCCGGCCCTATTTTTTATCCTTTATTTTGAAACCGGGTCTCACGAAGTTGCAGAGGGCCTCACTAAGTAGCTGAGGCTGGCCGCGAACCCTCCGGTCTCCGCCTCCCCAAATACTGGGATTACAAGCGTGCGCCACCACGCCCGACAAAGTGATTCCTTTGTTAATTCTCCCTCTCCCCTACCCTCCCGTAGACCACCTCCCTGGCTCCACTGAGGTTTCTCCTCCATTATCTGGAGTCTCTCTGGTATCCCAATTTCTCCCTAGCTTCCACATATGAGAGAAAACCATGACCCTTCACTTTCTGTGACTGGCAAATCTCACTTAACATTATGTTCTCCAGGTCCATCCATTTTCCTGCAAATGACATGATTTTGTTTTTCTTTACTGCTGAGTAGAATTCGATTTTGTGTATATCCCATAATTTTGTAACCTACTCATATATTGGCAGACACCTAGGTTGGTTCCATAATTTGGCTATTGTGAATTGCGCTGCTATAAACATGGATATGCATGTATCACTATAACATTCTGATTTCAGTCCCTTTGGAAAGATACCCAGGAGTGATATCACTGGATCAGATGGTGGATCCATTCCTAGTTTTCTGAGGAATCTCCACACTGATCTCCATAGCAGCTGAACTAATCAGCACTCCCACTAACAGTGTAGAAGAGTTCCTACTTCCCCACATCCTCGCCAGCATTTATTGTTGTTTGACTTCTTGACGATTGCCATTCTGACTGGGGTTACATGGAATCTCAGTGTAGTTTTGATTTGCATCTCTCCGATTGCTAATGATGAACATTTTTTCACAATTTTTTTTTTGCCATTTGTATTTCTTCTTTTTTTGTTTTTTTTTTTGCGGTACTGGGGCTTGAACCCAAGGGCGTTCTACCTCTGAGCTACACCCCCAGCCCTATTTTCTATTCTTTATTTTGAAACAGGGTCTCGCGAAGTTGCAGAGGGCCTCACTAAGTAGCTGAGGCTGGCCGCAAACCCGGATCCTCCGGTCTCAGCCTCCCAAGTACTGGGATTACAAGTGTGCGCCACCACGCCCTGCTGTATTTCTTCTTTTGTGAAATGTCTATGTAGGTGAATTGCCCATTTCTTGATTGGATTGTTTGTTGTTGTTTTTTAAGGGTTAAGTCTTTTAAGTTCTTTGTATATTCTAGATATTAGTCCTTTATGAGGGTACTAGCTGTCAAATCTTCTCCCATTCTGTAGGCTTTCTCTTTAGACTCTTGATGGTTTCCTTTGCTGAACAGAAACTTTAATTTAATGCCACCCCATTTCTTCTCGTTTTAATTTCCTGAGCTTTGGGGTCTTAGGGTTTGTATTATTTTTAAAGAAGAAGATTGGAGACTTTCTGGAGAAACTAGAGAAATGACATTTGATGATGGTACCTGGGATTCTCCCAGTAAAAGTGCATGCTTGCTGCGCTCTCGCTGAAGTGACGTGACGCTCAGGTGGTGAGGAGATTAGCCCCGCCCCAGAGCTTCTAGTCAGGTTTCAGTGCCTTTATTTCTTTTTTAAATATGAACAGGCCGGGCATGGTGGCGCAGGCTTGTAATCCCAGTACTTTGGGAGGCGGAGACCCGAGGATCCGGGTTCGCGGCCAGCCTCAGCTCTCTCTCTCTGTCTCTCCCTGTCTCTCTCTCTCCCTCTCTACTTAGTGAGGCTTACGCAACTTCGTGAGACCCGGTTTCAAAATAAAGTATAAAAAATAGGGCCGGGGGCGAAGCGCGGAGGTAGAACGCCCCTGCGTTCAATCCCCGGTACCGCAAAAATAAATAAATAAATAAATAGGAACAGAGATCAGGAATCATAGACATTTGAAGAAAGATTTCACCTTTTTTAAAAAAAGACCAAAACAAACTGAAGGAAACAACAATGCAGAGAGTAGAAGAGCATGTTAGAAAATAAACATTGCCAGGTGCACCAGTGAGCAGTTCAGCTACTCGGGAGGCTGAGGCAGGGGAGTTCCAGACCAGCCTGAGGAACATAGAAGACCCCATCTCTTAAAAAAAATCCAGCCGGGCATGGTGGCGCACACCTATAATCCCAGTAATTGGGAGGTTGAGACAGGAGGATTGCAGGTTTGAGGACGACCTCAGCAAGTAATGAGACTCTCATCAACCTAGTGAGACCCTGTTTCAAAAATAAAAATATAATAGGTCTGAGGGTCTAGCTCGGAGGTAGAATGCCCTTGGGTTCAATCCCCAGTACCAAAAAAAAAAAGATGCTGTTCAAAAAATACAGAATTTTTTCAAAGATTCTCAGAAATTCAAAATACAATCTTTTTTAAAAAAATAACTAGTAGTTTTGGGATATAAAACAAAACTTAACTGAAAGTAGAACAAGTTGGGTGCATGCTTGTAATCCCAGTACATAGGAGGCTGAGACAGGAGGATTGCAGGTTCGCTGTGAGACTGTTTCAAAATAAAAGAATGGGGGTGTAGCTCAGAGGTAGAAGGCCCCGGGTTCCATTCCCAATATTACACACACACACACACACACACACACACACACACACACACACAGAGCAAAGAGATAGAAGAAAAATCTGAGGCTCAGTTCAAGGTCCACTATCTAAAAATGGGTTTTCTAGAAGGAAGGAGGCAGGACATTCTGAGGGGTAATTCCTGAACATTTTCTGGACCTAATGGACGTGAATCTCCACATTAAGAATCTGTCTACCACCGTCCGGCATAACTGATGAACCAAGACATCAGACACACAGGGCTGTCTAAGCTCAGAGATTCAGAGATCACGAAAACTTCTAGAAGAAACGCCCCCGCCCCCCACAGGACCAGGAGCCAGGACAGCCTCAGAGCTATCCACAGCAACCTGGAGGGGCGTGGACTTGAACATTCTGGTGAAACGATTTCTTTTTTTTTTTTTTTTACAGTACCGGGGATTGAACCCAGGGGCATTCTACCTCCATGCTATACCCCCGGCCCTATTTTTTTATACTTCATTTTGAAACCGGGTCTCACGAAGTTGCGGAGGGCCTCACTAAGGAGAGAGAGAGAGAGAGAGAAAGAGAGGGAGAGAGAGAGAGAGAGAGAGCTGAGGCTGGCCACGAACCCTGATCCTCCGGTCTCCGCCTCCCAAAGTACTGGGATTACAAGCGTGCGCCACCACGCCCGGCTTGGTGAAACGATTTCTGCCGACATGGAGGTTCATACTCACACTAGGAGAGAGGTGTGAAGGTAGAATTAAGATATTTTCAGACATCCAGAGACAAAAAATATACCCCCCATACCTTTTGTCAGGAAGCTACTGAAATGTCTGGCAGTTTATTAAGATAAGGAAAAAAAACACACACATCCTCATCCCAGTGAGCTTTCTTGGACCACTTACTGGATCCTTTCAATTTGGGGCCCAGAAAAGCAGGAGTCTTACACTAAGAGTTTGATACTGAGAAAAAAAAAACAGGGGACTTAATCAGGTTAGGTCTTGGAAATCACCAGATTAAGACACACACACACACACACACACACACACACACACACACACACCACACAAAGTGAACAATGACATTCAGCTTTTGCTCTTTTTCTCTTCTTTATTGTGGTTTTGGTTGTTGACTCTTTTTTTGTAGGCTCTTCAAAGAAATAAGTTTCCTGGACCAAGCCACACTGAATCCTACTCTTGGCCTCCCATAGCGCGTGGCTGTGACGTGCTCGTCATTTCTCAGTGTGGAAATGACCCTCTGTTGTACCTCCCACCGTTGCTTACGATTTTGCAAACAGGGGGCTGCTACAAGTCATTACCCAGCAGAAACGGAGTAAGTTGAAGGCAATTTTGTTTCACCGCAAAATGGGCTTAAATATTTATTTTTAAAAATGGTACACCTAACCTGTGGTAAAGCTGAGGTTATGTGACTTGGTTTGGTTTCCACGCTGCCAGGACAGAGGCTATCCTATAAGAAAGTGGCCTCTTTCTTCTCCAGTGAAGCAGTTCTCCTGTACTGATTCTTACCCTGAGCCCCAGTGGTGGGCCATTGGCTGAGCAGGAGATTAGATATGAATGTAGAGTTTATAAAGAGATCTCACTGACCTTCATGCCATTATCACGGCAACCACATGAGATGGTTAGGCCATGTATCATTCTTGGCATCGTATATATGAGGAGATCCCGTTCATGAGACATTACTGGATGAATTCTTAACAGCTGACAGGGGTAGAGGTGGGCCTTAAATTTAAGTTCCTGTTGTCTTATTTCACATTCTTTAAATTCTTTCATAGCATCCCACATGGTTTTATAATCCTCCTTTTTCCACGTGTAAGACTGAAAATAATCGGGAAAGGCGATTATTTTATAAGAAAGAAAGGAAATAGTGTGAGGTCCAATGGTGGTGGATGGCAACGTCTGTTTTGCTGGGTTTTGGCCACGAGGAGAACTGATGGGTGTAAAACCTCCATGCCAGATCCTGGCCAGCCTCAGCAAGTAGTGAGACTCTCAGCAACCTAGCGAGAACTTGTTTCAAAATAAAGAATAAAAAATAGGGCTGGGGGTGTAGCTCGGAGGTAGAACGCCCCTGGGCTCAATCCCTAGTACCACCACCACACACACACACAAACTTTAGTGCTTACTTATTCTATGCAAGGAGATGTTCTAGATGTTTCTTGTGTACTATATTTGATTCCTAACTACTGTGCAAAACTCCTTGCATTTGTTTGTCGTTGCAGCCTCTTGCAGTCATCGTGTGCCCAGGGTGGAAAAAGGCCCAACTGACTTTTGAATTATTGGGCAACTATAGCATGTCTTCCAGGCCTCTTCATCCTGTGTTGTTAACAATTGGACTTCACAAAGATGAAGCCAAAAACACGAAGCTTCCAAGGGGGTGTAAGCATCCTTTTCCGAGCGGTTCGGTTTTCCTACAGAAGACAGTGGGCCTGCCCAGGCCCGCTTCATGCCATGCTGCTGCCGTGGTTACCAGTCCAGCCCCCACCTGTCTGTCACTGATGGGTGTCACCGATGAAGGCTCAGTCTTGACCTACATCTGTTTCACTGAGAAAACTAGCATGATTTCAGCCACATGTCAGCTGTTTGGGGACCACTGATGCTGGCGAGGTGCTGAGCAGTGTTGACCAAACCCTCCTGCCTCTCAGGAGTGCAGAGCTGGAGAGCTGGGACCTTTTGTCAGATACTGACAGGGCTCAGCTGAGTGGGTACCCGAGTAGAGAAACAGCTTCTACAAAAGTCATCGCAGTACTTGGGAGGCTGAGACCGGAGGATCCGGGTTCGCGGCCAGCCTCAGCTACTTAGTGAGGCCCTCCGCAACTTCGTGAGACCCGGTTTCAAAGTAAAGGATAAAAATAGGGCCGAGGGTGTAGCTCGGAGGTAGAATGCCCCTGGATTCAATCCCTGGTACCACACACACACAAAAAAAAGTATGGGGGATCATAGAAATGAAATGTTGGGGAAACCAGAGGAAAATCTAAAATGTGCACTTTTTCCTTTTAAAATGTAGGCGATGTAATTGTCACCACTCCACATAGCCTCTTGAGACTGCTCATGTACCAAAGCTTGTTATTTCTTAGACTCTGTCACCTGGTTTTGGATGAGGTAGAAGTGTTATTCTTCAAAGCTAATGAGCAGGTAAGTATGGTGTCGACTTAGATGACATTACTATTCCAAATGTATGTATGAATTTCTAGAATATACATAATTACAGTCTTAACTGCTTTAGGTGATCAAGAAAAGTGTCTAATTGGGGAATAAATTGATTAAAAGAATTTCTTAGCCAGGCATGGTGGCCCACGCCTATAATCACCATTACTTGGGAGGCTGAGACAGGAGAATCACAGGTTCAAGGCCAGACTCAGCAACTTAGTGAGACCCTGCTTCAAAATAAAAAATAAAATAGGGCTGGGGGTGTAGATCAGAGGTAGAATGCCCTTGGGTTTGATCCCCAGTAACACACACACACACACACACACACACACACACACACACACAAATTTTCTTTAATTTCTGAAATTTAGAAGAGAGAATGTTAATCTGAAATTTCATTCTCATTGTTAAAGCTCTCTCTCTCTCTTTTTTTTTTTTTGTGGTACTGGGGATTGAACCCAGGAGCATTCTTTTTTTTTTGTTGGTGGTGGTACTGGGGATTGAACCTGGGGGTGTTTTACCTGTGAGCTACACCCCCAGCCCTATTTGTTATTTTGAAACAAGGTCTCACTAAGTTGCAGAGGCCTCACTGAGTAGCTGAGGCTGACCACAAACCTGCAATCCTCCTGTCTCATCCTCCCAAGTACTGGGATTACAAGCATGTGCCACCATGCCCAGCTGAACCCAGGAGCATTCTACCTCTGAGCTACAGAGTTCAGCCCTATTTTGAAACAAGGTCTCACTAAGTTGCGGAGGGCCTAAGTAGCTGAGGCTGGCCACAAACCTGTGATCCTCCTGTCTCAGCCTCCCAAGTACTGGGATTACAGGTGTGTGCCACCATGCCCAGGTAAAACTCTCTCTGAAGAGCAAAAGTTTTTTTCCCAGGAGATTTTCTGAAATATTTAATTAATATCTTTCTAAGCTTGGTATGGTGGCGTGCTCCTGTAATCCCAGTACTTGGGAGGCTGAGACAGGAGGATCACAGGTTCGTGGCCAGCCTCAGCTACTTAGTGAGGCCCTCCGCAACTTAGTGAGACCCTGTTTCAAAATAAAGAATAAAAAATAGGGCTGGGGGTGTAGTCCAGAGGTAGAACGCCCCTGAGTTCATTCCCCACTACCATGCATATAAAATTTTTCTGATTATAGAAACAATAATTTTTATTTAAAAAATTTGAGAAATAGAGAAGAGCACTTGAAAAATCCAATTTTACACTCAGAGGCAATCACTCTTACTATTTTGGAGTGTTGCCTTTTTTATGTTACTGTGTTTGTTGATACATATAGTTAATATGAAAAGCATATTTTATGTACTCTTATGTGTGGGGTGGGGGTGTACTGGGAATTGAGCCCAGGGGCATTCAACCTCTGAGCTACACCCCCAGCTCTTTTTCTTTTACATTTTGAAACAGGGTCTCACTAAGTTGTGGTGGGCCTTGCTAAGTTGCTAAAACTGGCCTCCAATCTGCAATCCTCCTGTCTTAGCCTCCCAAGTACCAAGCCCGACTAAAATACTTTGTTTTGAAACAGGGTTTCACTAGATTGCTAAAAGTCTTACTACGTTGCTGAAGCTGTCCTTGAACCTGTAATCCTCCTGTTTCAGACTCCCCAAGTACTGGGATTACAGGCTTGCACCACGTCTGGCCTTATGTACCATATTGTAACTTGCATTGCATTGCAATTAACAGCATGGTATCATTACTTACTATTCTACAGCATGACTATTATTGGCCATATGATAATGAATAATATAGGCATAATAATTTATTTTAAACTCGTCTTATTTGGGGGCATTTAACATTATTTTTGTGCATGTGGCTAAAGATCACCTTTTTTGTACTCTGTACTCGTGCCACTAGGAGGCCTTGGCATAGTTTTTGTTTCAGGCTAATTGGTAAAGAGCGGGGTCTCTTAGTAGTGGGATCTGCTTAGTGTAGTTTCTATTTCTCCCTCTACCCCTCAGAGCCGGGGATTTGTTGGGGGGGGGGTCCTGAGGATTGAACTCAGGCATTCTACCTCCAAATACAACCCCAGCTCTTTTTATTTTTTTTTTAAACAGGGTCTCACTAAGTTGCTGAGACTGGCCTCAAACCTGAGATCCTCCTCTCTCAGCCTCCCAAGTACTGGGATTATAGGCGTGTGCCACCATGCCCGGCTTGGAGCTGGGATTGAACCCAGAGCCTCCCTCATGGCAGGTCAGTACTCTGCCTCTGAGCCGTACCTCCATCCCCGCAGTTTGTATTTCTTTGATTACCTAACTTGAACATTAATTCATATTGATTGTTGTGTCCATTTTTCTGAGTTTCTTATTCATTTCCTTTTCTTGTCTTTTGTTTGTGAAATCATCTTTTTCTAATCAATTTTTGAACTTTTTGGTGTGAGCATTTTGATCCCTTGTTCACTTCTTTTTATAGTAGAGTTTTATGTTTATTGACTTTAAACATTTTCTCCTTTTTAGTTTTTTCCTTTACTTTTGTTTTGAGAGAGGCTTTTCCCACTCTGAAAACAGAAAATATGCAATCCCTTATATTTTATGGTATGTTTTTTTTTGTTTTTATTTTTGCGGTACTGAGGATTGAACCCAGGAGCATTCACCTCCGAGCTACACCCCCAGCCCTATTTTTTTTATACTTTATTTTGAAACAGGGTCTTGCTAAGTTGCAGAGGGCCTCACTAAGTAGCTGAGGCTGGCCGCGAACCTGCAATCCTCCTGTCTCAGCCTCCCAAGTACTGGGATTACAAGCGTGCGCCACCACGCCCGGCTATATTTTATGTTATGTTAAACTAATTTTTACTCTTTTGAAATAAAAATGAAATTAATTATACTAATTTTTTAGATGTTTGCTATATTAGATAACTTTAAAAAAAATGTTGAAGTTGAAGACAGGGACTCTGCGCCGCATCAGCTCGTTGCAGTTGGCGTTCGCTGGAGCAGGCACACGGAACAGCTCATCAGAGAGTTCATGAACGATCCCTACGTGGTAATCACAGCCCCCGAGGAGGCTGCTCTCTATGGCAATGTCCAGCAGGTGATGAGTGTGTGTGTGTGGGGGGGGCGTGATAAGCGCCAGCAAGTAACCTGTACGTCATGGCTTAATACTAGAGGACTGTAGCATTATAACAGCTAGCTGGGTACAGTGGCCCTCGCCTGTAATCCCAGTACTTGGAAGGCTGAAACTCAAGGATCACAAGTTCGAGGCCAGCCTCAGCAACTTAGTGAGACTCTCAGTAACCTAGTGAGACCTGTTTCAAACCTGTTTCAAAATAAAAAATAAAATAGGTCTGGGGGTGTAGCTTGGAGGTAGAATGCCTCTGGGTTCCATCCCCAGTACCACAGAAAATTTAAAAATAAAAAATAAAATTATAACAGCTATGAAAACTGAAACTAGAGCACTTTGAACATTTAAAAAATTCCTTTGGGCTGGGTGTGGTTGTGACCCCATGACTTGGGAGGCTCTCAGGTTTGAGACCAGTCTCAGCAATGTAGTGAGACTCTCAGCAACCTTGTGAGAGTTTTTTTATTTTTCAAAAATAAAGAAAAGCTGGGCATGGTGGCGCACGCTTGTAATCCCAGTACTTGGGAGGCTGAAACAGGAGGATCACAGGTTCGCGGCCAGCCTCAGCTACTTAGTGAGGCCCTCCACAACTTAGTGAGACCCTGTTTCAAAATAAAGAATAAAAAATAGGGCTGGGGGTGTAGCTCGGAGGTAGAATGCCCCTGGGTTTAATCTCTGGTACCACAAAAAATAAAATAAATAAAATAAAAAATTAAATTAAATTAAATAAATAATAAATAAAATAAAATTAAAAAAGGTCTCGGAGTATAGCTCAGGTCGAACACCCCTGGGTTCAATTCCCAGTAAAACACATACACACGCGTGCACGCACACACACACACACTTACCTTGTTTCTGTATTTCATTACCAGGTAGTGCATCTTTGTCTAGAATCTGAAAAAACCTCTACTTTACTGCAAGTTCTTGATTTTACTCCAAGTAAGGCACAAAAGACCTTGATCTTCACCTGCTCCGTAGCTGAAACAGAAATCGTGTATAAGGTGAGCCCGTCCACACTACAGCATTTCCACTGTTGGTTAAACTGGGGCCGAATCTTGAATGATCAGAAAATGACTGGGGCCGGGTGTGGTGGCGCACACTTGTAATCCCAGTACTTTGGGAGGCGGAGACCGGAGGATCCGGGTTCGCGGCCAGCCTCAGCTCTCTCTCTCTCTCTCTCTCTCTCTCTCTCT
>PVJS01052242.1:0-13681 GCA_004027185.1 Glis glis
AAAAAAAAAAAAAAAAAAAAAAAAGAAAAAGAAAAAGAAAAAGAAACAGTGTCCTATGTTTTCATGGGAGTAAGTTGAAGTGGTCATCTGAACTTTTCATGTTTACTTTGGTGCTAAAATATAATTCCAAGATGTATCTATATCCACAGATGTGAACAGTTTGCAGTTTACAACATCCTTTACAAATTTATTTGATCCTCACATCAATTCTGTGAGATAGGTGAGTATTGTGTAACATATAATAAGCAGTTTTCTTTTTCCTTTTAGCTGTGTTCTGAGGAAACTTCAAATACTATATAGATCATATAATTTTTAAATCAAGGCCATCCTGGATACTATAATCTGAATTAACCGGATGCAAAATATTATCATTGCCTCAAGTACCCCAGACTTTTATACAGAGCCAAACACCTTCCATTTGCCAAATTATTCCAAAGGACATGTAAGTTCCAACTGGCGACTCCTTACAGGACACCATGGATACACTCTAGACTGGGCTGGGTAACCCCACCCACGGACCTGCCTACTTCTTCATTTAAGCCTAAGATGGTTTCTCATTCCAAAGCATTTGCATCTACAAATATTGAAATCCATGTAATATAATTGTATATTAAATTAAGTGCACAATGACTAACACTTCAGGGGCTAATATTTTCTGGCAGAAACAAGAAAACGGAAATGGAAATTAGTGGATTAATTTGGTTCACAGCAAACTCTTGTCCAGTATTTCTCTTGAAAGTTCAAAAAGAACTTGAACAATTCCAATATCGGAATATCAGACATTCCGATATTTAAAGACATGGCACTTGTAAAGTGTCCAGTTGTGTAATTTGAAAGTGTTTGTGACATATAAATAAATACTCTTATACTAAGTAAAAACCATAGCCCGGTGTGGTGGCACACACTTGTAATCCCAGTAATTGGGAGGCTGAGTCAGGAGGATCGCAGGTTCGTGGCCAGCCTCAGCTACTTAGTGAGGCCTTCCGCAACTTAATGAGACCCTGTTTCAAAATAAAGAATAAAAAATAGGGCTGGAGGTATAATACCCCTGGGTTCAATCCCCAGTACCGCAAAATAAATAAATAAATAAATAAATAAATAAATAAAACCACATAGCTGAGTCTGATGGCAAACGCCTCTAATCCCAGTATTGGGAGGCTGAGACTCTCAGCAACCTAGCAAGACCCTGTTTCAAAACAAAAAATAAAAGGGCTGGGGTGTAGCTCGGAGGTACGATGCCCCTGAGTTTAATACCCAGTACCAATAAATAAATAAATAAATAAATACTAAAATAAAATAAATATAAAAAATAAAAACCAGCCAGGCGTGGTGGCGCACGCTTGTAATCCCAGTACTTTGGGAGGAGGAGACCAGAGGATCCGGGTTTCCGGCCAGCCTCAGCTCTCTTTCTCTCTCTTTCTCTCTCCCTGTCCCTCTCTCTCTCTCTCTCTCTCTCTCTCTCTCTCTCTCTCTCTACCTAGTGAGGCCCTCCACAACTTCGTGAGACCCTGTTTCAAAATAAAGTATAAAAAACTAGGGCCGGGGGTGTAGCGTGGAGGTAGAACGCCCCTGCGTTCAATCCCCGGTACCACAATAAATAAATAAATAAATAAATAAATAAATAAATAAAAAAAAATAAAAACCATATAACCCTTCTTTATTTTGATTATACATATGCAAAACAGGTCAAACTCACAATCCTTTGTGTTTACGCCAAGATTTAATGCTCTGGATTTATAAAAAAGGTCAGTTTCTGGGATTATCTCACCCTGATTTTTACGCCAAGGGTTGCAGCCTTACCCATTTCAGCACCGCATTTGCTAATCTGTCTCCGTGTATACTTCTGAAACCTCTGCGTTATGAAGAAGGCGTGCGTGCGCTGGGTGCCTCAGCACACTGCGGCTCCCTCTGTGACCTTCTGTACATTTAATCCTGAAATCCTTTGGCGGGTTACCTGGAAGGATGTTTGCATCATCTTTATTCTGACGAAATCTGTGCTTCTTGACTTTGAGTGAGATGCGTACCAGACTGGATTAGTTGGAACAAATGTGGAAACATTCAATTGATTTCAGTTTTGATATCTTCAAGTTGTAAAATATCACATTAATTTATAAGTGCATGACATGAAGTACGGGGACAAGCATGTGCCTTATGAGCAAGTTAATTGTGTTCTGGTTGGAGCCCATCAACTTGACCTTGTGACATCCCTCTACTTCCAGATCTAGCGTTCTCAGCTAAAAGAAGAAGAAGAAAAAAAAGTCGGTTTTGAGTGAAATAGTGTCTAGAGTCCCGATCATAACCCGACAATCATTTACTAAGATGTTACTGCTATTCTCCAGAGAAGGAGTATTTATCTAAATAATTTTATCCAGGTCACATACACTTTTACCTAACATTCTCTTTGGTCTTTTATGTACTGTTAGGATTTTAAAAACCTTTAAATTTGAAACTCACAGACATAGAACCTGCTATCTGTGCATCGCACTACCATAAAATGCCACAAGTTACAGCTTGAGAGGATGAATGGTAAATATAAGAACCAGATATTAATTGAATGATAAACACACACACAAACACACATATTTATACATTCAGATACAAGGACAAGGTATGTCAAAGATGCTTTCGTAGCCCCTGAGACGGGTGAAATGGCCAAATTCCACTGCTCCGACATCTGTTTTTTTTTTTTTTTCTGTTTGGCTTCTATTTAAGATCTTGTTAGGCCGGGCGTGGTGTCGCACGCTTGTAATCCCAGTACTTTGGGAGGCGGAGACCGGAGGATCCGGGTTCGCGGCCAGCCTCAGCTCTCTCACTGTCTCTCTCTCTCTCTCTCTCTTTCTCTCTACTTAGTGAGGCACTCCGCAACTTTGTGAGACCCGGTTTCAAAATAAAGTATAAAAAATAGGGCCGGGGGTGTAGCGCGGAGGTAGAATGCCCCTGGGTTCAATCCCCGGTACCGAAAAAAAAAAGATCTTGTTAGGAAAAGAGTCCTTGGATAAATGTATTCTGAAAACCATTGCACTACAGGGAATGGTGGTGTATGCCTGCAATCCTAGTACTTGGGAGGCTGAGACAGGAGGATCACAGGTTCAAGACCAGCCTCAGCAATTTAGCAAAATGAAAAATAAAAAGGGCTGGGGCTGTAGCTTGGAGGTAGAATGCCCTTGGGTTCAATCCCAAGTACTAGAAAAAAAAAAAAAAAGACAGAAAGAAAGAAAGAAGAAAACCACTGCACTATGTAATGTAAAAGGCTTTGCTTAAATGCTGTGCTTTTAGAAAGCATTTCCTTATTGTACCACTTAAAATATGTCATCAAACCAAAGGCTAGACAAATAATTTCTTATTGGTACTCTTTCCTAATACTATAAGTGACAAGGTATATTTAATTTTATAGAATCAAGCCATCAAATGCTTTAATAACTATACAAATATTAATATGTGATACACAGGATCTCCTAAGTTATGGAATGAACATAACTGGATTGATAGGGTGCTAAATAGGAAAATCCTGTTTAGACAGTTGTAAGAAAAGGGAAGTATTTAGTGAAACAAGTTTGATAGTCTTGTCTTCATAAAGCTGATAGCTATTTGGCAAAATTTAATCTTTGCTAAAAAGAATTTTGAGAAAAGGAACAATCAGAAACTTGGATTAATTGCCCATACTTCCCCTTCAGTATAATTCATCTATTTAATTGTATGAATGGTCTCTTGGTCTGCTGGTTACCACATTTTTTTTCCCTCTGTGTGTGTGTGTGTGTGTGTGTGTGTGGTACTGGGGACTGAACCCAGGGGTATTCTATCTTGGAGCTACACCCCGAGCCCTTTTTATTTTTATTTATTTATTTATTATTATTACTTTTTTGTGGTACTGGGGATTGAACACAGGGTATTCTACCTCCAATCTATACTCCCAGTCCTATTTTTTATTCTTTATTTTGAAACAGGGTCTCACTAAGTTGCAGAGGGCCTCACTAAATAGCTGAGGCGGCCTTGAACCTGTGATCCTCCTGTCTCAGCCTCCCAAGTACTGGGACCTGGCTCCTTTTTATTTTTTATTTGGAAACAGAGTCTCTCTACATTGCTGAGGGCCTCCCTAAGTTGCTGAGGCAGGCCTTGAACCTTCTATCCTCCTGTCTCAGCCTCCCAAGTACTAGGACTCCAGGCATGTGCCATCATGTCTTGTTTTCAACATTTTTAAGTAACTAAAAGTTAAAAAAATGTAAGGACATATGTCAATGTTGATTTCTAAGAGTACAAGGAAAGTCTTCTCCACTTTGAATATTACCGGCACTAGGAAATGACAGGGGGGAGAAGCAGCAGGTTCACCATGAAGCTCTCTGGGGAGTGTTTGGGACAGTCATGAGGGACAGATCCATTCCTCAAGGTCTTCCCAATCTCATGGAGCTGACAGCTTGGGTGTTTCTTGGGTGTCTCTTCCAGCAGGTTCAGATCACTCTACAAAGCAAAGTGAGAACGATTTCCCTCGTCTCTGGAAAGTGCTTCATTTCTGTTTTTACCTTCCTGGAAGGTAGTCTCAGTTTTCCCCTCCAAGTTCCAGTCTATTCAGAAGAAAGAGATGGGTGCAGTAGCGTAGCATGCCTGCAATCCTAGTGAGACTGAGGCAGGGGGATGGCAAATTCAGGGCCAGCCTGGGCAACTTAGAATCTGGAGAGAGAGAGAGGAAGGTCTTCCTTTTGTCCAAGTTCCTACCAGTGTCCCACACTTACAATGTCCCAGGGGGAACACTCAGGGCCACCGAGAAACTACACCAAGTGTCATGGACTCAAAAAGCATGTTGCTAGGGCAGCAGGAGATATGTAGGTAGACTGGCTTCAGAGGGGGAAAAATCAACTACCTGTCTATCTCTGATACCATAATTTTTAAATTGAGTCTTAAAAAGAAACAGCTACTTTTCTGGAAATGCGAAAACCTTCGAGAGCCAGGACAAAAAAATATGATTCCACATAAAGATAAGGGAAACAGAGCAGTCAGAATTAATTGCTTTCTTTAGGATCAACTGAGATTTGCTCAGAATGTTTGTTTTGCCTCTACTCTATCGCTTTAATCCTAAAGACACTATTGGAGCTGGTGGCAGAGCCTGGAAGCGCGGCTTCTCTTTGAATCGGCTTCTAGAGAGGATGGGGGTGCAGGTAAAGCGGGGGAAGAGTGACGAGGTATTCCAGGCCCGCTGCCCAGAATGCGCACTGGCCCACTTCCTCCTCCGTGCGCGCTCGCTCGCCAGGAATCTTCGGCGGGGATGCTTTGTGCTCGGGGACTTGCATAACAAAGGCAGGTCCGCACCAACTAGCTCCGGCGACAGGCTTGCTGGCTCCCTCCGGAGCGACACTGGCATTCGCCGCAGAGGAGGAGAAAGGTCCACAAACAAGCCCCGATCCCTCCACCCAGGTCTCATTACACCTGGTTTCTCAAGAGCAGATTGCTTAGCCAACCTTCACAATCCGGAGGAACGCCAGGGCAGGAGGCTCGACTCCAATACCTTTGCCCTAATTTATAGAGGGCTTTAAAAGTCGAAGATAAAACTTTGAACTCAACTCGTCTGAAGCCTCGCTATTCAGGTGTGTGCTACCTGCCTTCGGGGGCACCCAAGATCACTCAAGTTAAAGCGACAAAAACAGCTCTGGGAGCTGCGGGACAGAAAAGCGTGCCCAGACCCGACGCAGCTGGTTCTCGGCACATTAGCCGGGGCGGGACGCGCGGAAGTCCCTGGCTCTGCCCGGCCTTTCTCTAATGGATAGGATTTCCCCTGTTTACGGCCTTTAATCTCCTCCTCTCCCGAATCCAGCAACAAGTAACCGTGTCCAGAAGGGGTAAAAAGACCAGGGAGAGAAAAGTAGGAAAAGAAATGGCTCATGAAGAATGGTTGAGAAAAAGAGTGGGTCAAGGGTGAAGTCAGCTGTAGCTTCCAGACTGTGGAAATTTGTTTTTTTTTTTTGTTTGTTTGATTTTTGGTTTTTTGGTACTGGTGATTGAACCAGGGGCATTATACCTCTGAGCTACACCCCTAGCCCTTTTTATTTTTTATTTTGAAACAGGGGCTCGCTAAGTTGCTGAGGCTGGCCTTGAATCTTCAATCCTCCTGTCTCAGTCCCCCAAGTACAGGGATTGCAGGCGTGTGCCACTGCGCCCAGCTGAAACTTGGCGTTTAGCTGGCCTGGCTGTGAGCTGGTCGGCAGAGGGGAGGTGCAGAGGCCTTTCCCCTTGCTGTGGAGGACCGGGGGAGTTCATTTGGGGGGATGCGCCTAGCGTGAGGCGTGGAATTTAGCTCTGAACCGGAGATTCCACTATTATTGACCGGAAAGCGATTTAATGATTTCAATGCTAGATGCACCCCGTTCAGGAACATGCCCCCAAAGGAAGGAGCAATTTCTGGCCTTGCCCAAGAAGGGGTGTGCACTGTTATCGTGCACCCTCAGGGAAGCTTCCAGGCGTTTCCAGAGGCAGATCTTTCTTCTCCCTAAGCAGGGCGGGCAGGCTGCCTGGGGTGGTATCTACTAGCAGCATTCAGCTAGGGCGCACTCTCCCTGAGTTTGGACATCACCTCGGCTACCCTGCGAGGCTCTCATGGCGCACAGAGCTGCACAGAGCCGCACAGAGCTCTGAGCGCGGCAGGGCCCGCGTGCCCGCAGTTGCAGGCTGCTCCCTCCCGGCCTCCGCCAGCTCCTCGGGGAGGTGACACACGAACCGGTTCCACTCGTCCGGCACCTCCCGGGCGGGGCGGGCGAGTTGAGCAACAGCCCTTCCCGGCCAGGCCCGCCCCTCGCAGGCTCCGAGGAGCCTGTGGAACGCGCCGCGAGGCCGTGCGGCTGCGAGCAGGGCTGTCCATCACGCCGCCTCCGAGGCGCCCAGGGGCTGAGGTCCCGGAGCCCGGCCTGGACTCCCTGGAGAGGGGCCTGTGTGGGCCTGCCCCTCCGCGCAGGACCTGATGAATTGCAGGCCCTGTGACCTGGCCAGCTTCGGCCTTTCTCTCTCTGGGCCTCCTCCTGGATCTTTCCATCCCTGTCATCCTGTGTTCCCACACCCCAGGGCTACTGAGGTCCGTGGCCAGAATTCCCCAGTTTCTAACTGGAGCAGTGTGTGTGTGTGTGTGTGTGTGTGTGTGTGTGTGTGTGTGTGTGGTACTGGGGATGAACCCAGGGGCATTCTACCTCCGAGCTGCACCCCCAGCCCTTTTTTTATTTTGAAACAGAGGCTGTCCTGGAACCTGCCTCCTGTCTCAGCCTCCCAAGTACTAGGATTCCAGGCGTGCACCACCTTGCCCCGCTTAAACTGCAGCTTTTAACCCAAGGATTGTGGTGGGTGGGTAACGAGAAGGTTCCCAAACTCTCCAGCCTGCAAGGCAGAGCGGGGGCCCTGAGACACCTGCCCGCATCCTGGCTGGCTGGGTGGGGTCCTCGCCCCAGCGCAGCCTTTTGGGGACAGGTCGCTCCTACTTGTCCCGGAAAAGACACATATATTTCACCGAGATGAGATGGCTTATGTACACAATTTAAATGGTGTTTTGGAGTGCTGAGGAGTGCGAACTGCGACAAGACTCGAAGGTACAGTATACTTCAGGGAAAATGTGGAATGCACCGAATGTTTTCTTTTCCTTCTTTTAAGCTAGTTTAAATCCTTTTCACTGACGAAATTGTTTAACCATGTGCAAATGTGTAACTCTGCCTCCTAGCACAGTCCCTCTGGGCTGTGCTGATCAGCCGGACCCAGGCTGGAGGTGCCCCTTAGTCACCCAGGGCCTGCTCTGAGTCATGGATTGTCCTCTCAATTTAGAATATGTTGGAAGAATAAAAGGACTACCACTTTTTACAAATTCAGTGTCTTTTTATATCATCTCTCTTTTAAGTAATGCATTTAAAAATTTTTTTTTAGGGAGCAGAGAGCATGCCTTAATTTTTTCTCCAATGGAGATAGTTTGGATTTTAAACAAAACTGGGAAATAATATTAATCAAATATTTTCATTAGAAGTAATTTCTGCTTTGCAGAAATTAAATTTTCTGGTTTGGAAAATCTCTTTGCCAAAAATAAAAATTTTAAAGATATTTAAAAAATGATTCCAAAGGGCCATTATTCAATTAATTATATATCTAGTGAGACACTTAACTTTTTCTTTTTTGGTACTGGGGATTGAACTCAAGGGCATTCTACCTCTGAGCTATAACCCCGGCCCTTTTCAAAAATTTTTCTGTTTTTGAAACAGGGTCTAGTGGATGCCATGGGGTGTGCCTGTAATCCTAGTACTTGGGAGGATGAGACAGGAAGATTGCAGGTTTGAGGCCAGCCTCAGCAACTCAATGAGACCCTGTTTCAAAATAAAAAATAGAAAAGGTTGGGGGTGTAGCTCCAAGGTAGAACACACCCAGAGTTCAGTCCCCAGTACCCCCACACACACACCAAAAAAAGAAAAAAGAAAAAAGAGTCTCATTAAGTTGCTGAGTGTCTTGCTAAATCAATGAGGCCAGCTTCAAGCCTGCAGTCCTGCTGCTGTCCCATCCTCCCAAGTACTGAGATTACACACCTGTGCCACTGTGACTGGCAGCAAGACACTTTAACTTTAAATTTTTACTTCATAGCCAGGCAACTTAAAGAGATCCTCAGCATTTTAGCAAGGCCCTGTTTCAAAATAAAAAATAAAAAAGCCTGGGAGTATAATTCAGAGGTAGAATATCCCTGGGTTCAATTCCCAGTACCACAAGGAAAAAAAAAAAAAAAGAATAGAAAAAGAAAATTAAACAGGGTCTCACTAAGTTGCTGAAGCTGGCCTGGGACCTGCGGCACTCTTGTCCCTCTCTCCTGTCCTAAGACTATAAACCTGTGCCACCGCACCTGGCAGCAATACACTTTAAATGTTTATTTCATTATAGGAGTACTCCTTTTTTTTTTTTATCATGAAACAGGCATACAAGAACCCTGCAGAGAATTATATAATAGACTTCCATGCTCCTCTCCCCAGCCCAGGAGATGCGGCTTTACAGGTAGAAGTGCGGCCCCTGCCTCATGTGTCCCCACCTCATCCCAGTTCCTTCCTTCACGTTCCAGAGAAAACCGGTATCCTGCACTTGCTGTTTATAATTCCCATGCATTAGAAAATTATTTTTACTACATATGTATATACACAGAACCAAGGCATCATGTGGTGCAGTTTTGCATGTTTCTAATCTTTATAGAAGTGGTGTCATATCGCAGTTATGTTTCTGTGATTGGCAGAGGGGTCACTCAGCATCATGTTTTTGTGATACATCCACATAGCCTATATACGGCTGCTCTGCTTCCTTCCTTGGAGCTGCTGCCTAAGAGCCACTGTCTAGACCTCAGGGTTCTGTTGAGGGAGGGACGTTGTTCCTCGCTTCTATCATAAACAATGCTGGTATAAACCTTCCTGTATTCGTCTCATTGTGCACATGTAAGGATTTTCACCAAGGAGTGGAAATGTGTCCGAATTTTGAGTATGCAATCTGCAACTTTTTTAGAGGCTGCCAAGCTGCTGTCCAGAGTCACCAGTTTTACATTTTCACTGTGGAAATATAAGAAAATACAGGTTACAGGTGAGGGAGGAAAAAAAAAGGTGGGGGAGGAAATCATTCCCTATTTTTCCATCCTACACCCAGCTAAAACTGGTATTTAAATTTTCAGGTTAAACTGGGTGTGGTGGCGCATGCTTGTAATCCCAGTACTTAGGAGGCTGAGACAGGAGGATCGCAGGTTCACGGCCAGCCTCAGCTACCTAGTGAGGCCCTCTGCAACTTTGTGAGACCCTGTTTCAAAATAAAGAATAAAAAATAGGGCTGGGGATGTAGCTCGGAGGTAGAATGCCCCTGTATTCAATCCCCAGTTTCACAAAAAATAAATAAATAAATAAATAAATAAATGAAAAATAAAAAAATAAACTTTCAGGTTTATTCTTCTGTGATATATATATATATCATACATGTGTATATAATCATACAATTTATATGCATATAATTTATGTGCATACATTCATATTTATTATATATGCATGAATGTATGCCTACAAATACATGTATATATATATATTTATGTATATATTTATTTTTTGTGGTATTGGGGATTAAAACAGGGTGGCAGGGTTGGTGGGGGGGGGAGGATTTCTACCTTTGAGCTACACTCCTAGCCCTATTTTATTTTTTATTTTGAAACAGTGTCTTACTAAGTTGCTCAGGCTGGCCTCGAACCCGAGATCCTCCTGTCTCAGCCTCCCAAGTACTAGGCTTACAGGTGTATGCCACTGTGCCCGGCTTGTATGTATATACTTATGCCTAAAGCTCCTGTGTGTGGTGCTAAGGATTGAACCCAGGGCCTGGCACAGGCTGGGCTGGCCTTCCACTAACCTATACTCCAGCCACTGGATCCTGTTTTTAAATTGAACGTTATATAGTGAGCAATTCACTATGTCACTAATCACTATTTTAGAACACTATTTTAATGGCTGCAGATTAGTTCTTCGTAGGAATATTTCCTTGGTTTATAACTGCTATTTCTTTGGTTTATTCACCTGTTAAACATTTAGACAGTAATTTCTCACTCTTACCAGAAGGGCTGTGAAGAAGTACAAAGTGGTTTTAAACCAAAACACTTTTTGATTCATCTTCTTCATGGTAGTTTTAGTGGCTTAATCAGTTCTTTTGTTGCTGGAGCAGCTAAAATCTTTCAGGATAAAAGAAAAGCCTTTAAGTTAATTTTTAAATATTCTTCCTGTTAATGCATCTTATGGCTGTATAGCAGTAGATGGGCTTTTTTTGTGTATGTGTGGTGCTGGGGATGGAACCCAGTGCATTCTGCCTCTGAGCTACACCCCCAGCCCTATTTTTTTTTTATTATTTTGACACAGGGTCTCACTAAGTTGCGTAGGGCCGTGCTAAGTTGCTGAGGCTGTCCTCGAACCTATGATCCTCCTGTCTCAGCCTCCCAGGTACTAGGATTACAGGTGTGCGCCAACACCACTCCCAACTTAGATGGGCATTTTTCTGTCTCAGGTGCCTCGCTGTTGCAAACACTGCCGGTGTGCATGGTCTGTGTCCTCTGTCACCGAGTGAGCTTCCCACAGCTCCTGCTCGTCGAGCACCAATCGCCAATGGCCAGGTATGTGACCAAACAAGTTTCACCTTTCTGAGTCTCAATTTATATCACCTGCAAAATGGAGCTAATATAGGTAAGAATGAATGTTTATCCAGGGCCAATAACAAAGTAGCAACAGCTCTAAGTACTTTAATCATTTCATTTAATGCTCACATCTTTTAAGTGCTTACCGCTATTGCTCCCATTTTACAGGTGATTAAATGGAGGCAGAAACAGCTTAAATAAATTCCCCGGGTTACAACCAGTAGTTGGCAGAGCTGTGATTCAAAGATTCAAATTTGCAGACTCCATCCTAGAGCCTACCCCGCTTACAGACATGTTATCACAGTTGCTTTTTTGCTCCCCCCCACCCCATCTCCTTGTCTTTTTTGCTCATTCTTTTTTTTTTTTTTTTTTGGTACTGGGGATTGAACCCAGGGGCATTCTACCTCTGAGCTAGACCTCCAGCCCTATTTTATTTTTTTTTTATTTTGAAACAGGGTCTAACTAGGTTGCTGAGGGCTTCACTAAATTGCTGAGGCTGGCCGCGAACCTGCGATCCTCCTGTCTCAGCCTCCCAAGTATTGGGATTACAAGCGTGTGCCACCATGCCCGGCTTTTGCTCACTCATGTTACAGTTGTAGACATATTGACATTTCACTCCAAAATACTTCAGAATTATCACACTTAAGAAAACTAACAACTGGATGTGGTGGTGAATGCCTGTAATCCCACTACTTTGGAGGCTGATACAGGAGGATCTCAGGTTTGAGGCCAGCCTCAGCAACTTAGCAAGGTCCTCTGCAACTTAGTGAGACCCTGTTTCAAAATAATAAAATAAAATTTGGCAGGGGGTGTAGCTAAGAGGTAGAATACCCCTGGGTTCAATCCCCGGTACCACAAAACAAAGCAAAACACACACACACACACACACAAATCACCAAATACTAATTTGATATCACTTAACATACAGTCCATTGTGTGTGTGTGTGTGTGTGTACACACACATGTCTCCTGGAAATAGAATACCTGGGACTTAGAGTGTGCATGCCACTTTCACTAGGTAATAAAAGTTGTTTTTCAACGTGCCTTGCCCTTCTAGACACCACCCCCTTGTACCAGTTTGAGAATTCCTGTAGTTCAACATCCTCATCAGCACTCAGTGTTGTCAGACTAGAAGTCACTGCTAATCTGAGAAGATGAGAAATGGTGCCTCATTGTGGTTTCATTTGCATTTTCCTGATTATTTACCAGCTGGAACTTCAGAGACTGTTTTTTCTCCCTTGTATGTGAAAATGCCTGTTCATTTCTGTTACCCATTTTAAAAAATGGTTTGTTTGTCTTGAAAGCTTTTCTCTTTAGGATGGAAACTGGCATGACGAATTCCCACTGTAACTTCTGGTTACTCGATGGCTCTGGATCACACACAAATGGTCCATGGAGAATGATGTTGAAAAGAGAGGGATGCTTTCCTAAAAGTGATTACTTGGACGTTTAGAATGCAGAGGAGGAAATGAAGCATAGACAGCTTTATGCTGAATAGCAAAATCTACCCATACTTACAGAATCTCACAAGATAACGAACAGAAATAGCGGCGGTGCTATATTTAAGTAAGAGATGAGCTGAATTCCATGTCCTATTTCCCACCTGTCCTATTTCCAGACGTTGAAATCTAAGTTACGAGCACGGTTGTAGGAGCGACTCCAGATGTTTCCGTGCCTTCGCACCTGTCCTTTAGACAGTGAGTGGACTTGGGTCATTAGGACTTTGAGTCTCTCCATTTTCACCAGGACTGAGCACAGAAAATCAATAGCAGGATCGTTTAATAATGCTCCAAAGACTTGAAAAGAGCCTGTTAAGAGAGGTTTAAACCAAAATAAAGGAACTTCAGAGTGAGGTGCTCCTGCGTGTGCTGTTATTTTCCTTTGACTTAGAGCTATTTGTAGCTGTATCCTGTTGCTACAGTGGAATTCAGTGGGGGCTGATAATCCAGATTTTTCAGATAGAGCACAAGATAAAGTGTATCAGTTTATTCATGTGGCAGTATAAGAAAATTTGCAAAGAAAATAAAGTATGATTAATCGCTTTTTTTCCAGTGTATAAATGTTAAGATTTAGTACAAATCACTTTACAGTGATTTATAGCACTTACTGTTTCTTATCTAAGTGACTATGGAAAATAGAACTATTCTTGTAGATGGGACAAAAGGCAGTGTTCACTGCACTGTAACTCATTAGCTTCACGGCTTGGATGATAGTTGTAAGATTTCAAATACAAGATCTGGAAATAGAAGTTATTGTATCTCATTGCTACTGGGCCCATCCACATGTCTTTTTTGTGTGTGTGTATGGTACTGGAGATTGAACCCAGGGGCATTCTACCTCTGAGCTATACCCCCAGCCCTATTTTTTTATTCTTTATTTTGAAATAAGGTCTCACTAAGTTGTGGAGGGCCTCACTAAGTAGCTGAGGCTTTAAAAATGACTGTAAGCCAGGCATGGTGGTACATGCTTGTAATCCCAGTACTTAGGAGGCTGAGATCGGAGGATCCGGGTTCACGGCCAGCCTCAGCTACTTAGTGAGGCCCT
>PVJS01052243.1:0-13676 GCA_004027185.1 Glis glis
GGGGGAGGGACACTAAGAGCTGTGTGCATGTATGTTAACACCAAACTGATACTCATTGTGATGTGAGACTACAATGCACCAATAAAAACATTAAAAAAGTGATACATTCATATATACACACAAAAAGATAAGTGTTGTTATCAACTCTATTTTGTACATGTATATTGTTATGAGCTCATTTAAAAATGAATACACTAAGCCCCAGAAAGGCTAATTCAGCCATCCAAGGTTATATAGCTCTAATTTGTTACTAGAAGATCCATGATTCAAATTTAGATCATCGAGCTCTAGAGCTCAAACCCAAGGTCCTTAATCTTTCAGAAAGGCTAAGATTTGTCCATGCATAGTCAGAATGTGAGTGGGAGTATCCAGAGCATGCTGAATTGGTGTTGACCAGAGCTCTGCCCCTGCACAGGGACAGGATGGAAACACCTAGCATGATCACTGATGAGTGCTGTGGTAAGGAAAGTGTTACCTCCATTCTGCCCCTATGCCCCGAAGAATAAGCTCTACTGTAGAATGTAGGGCAAAGGAAATAAGGAGGAGGATTGTATCATGGATGCTCACTTTCCACTCCATTCTTGAGAATCTCTTTCTGATAAACTAACCCCTGCCATCTCCACAGCACTTCACACATTATAATGCTACACTTTCTTCACATCTCTCCTAATGGATCCTCACATCAAGTCTTTGAGATATGTAGAGCTGGAATTATCTTAATTCTGACTTTATAGATGTGGAAAGGGATGGATGGGGAAGTTACTTGTCCATATAATTAAACCATGAAGCCAGAGCATGGAAAGGGATCCTGTGAATACAAACTGTGTAGGTGGCATGATTGCTTGGATTCCAGGCAGGTCCTGAGTAATCTGGCTGACACCACCTTGGAAAAGAATTTCCTTGCACACCTCTAAAAAAACAGTGTAGCTGGGCGTGGTGACGCATGCTTGTAATCCCAGTACTTTGGGAGGCAGAGACCGGAGGATCCGGGTTCGCGGCCAGCCTCAGCTCGCGCATGCACGCTCTCTCTCTCTCTCTCTCTCTCTCTCTCTCTCTCCCTGTCTCTCTCTCTCTCTGTCTCTCTCTCTCTCTCTCTCTCTCTCTCTACTTAGTGAGACCCGGTCTCAAAATAAAGTATAAAAAATAGGGCCGGGGGTGTAGCGCGGAGGTAGAACGCCACAGTGTTCAATCCCCAGTACCGCAAAAAAAAAAAAAAACACAATGTAGTTACAAATTAAGAAGAGGTTGTCACCACAAAAATGGCATGCACATCCGTTTAGTCATATTAAATTGTGCTTTCACTTTACTCATGGTACCAGCAGAAGGCAGACATTCCAAAGAGTTCTGGAATGTCAATCTCAAAACCATGTGGGTTGCCAGGAAAGGAGTCAGTAAATGGTGATAAAACTATGGAGCAGAAAAAAATCACAAAACATTACATACAGACTGCCATTCTTACAGGCAATGAGAATGGCTCAGTGTGATCTTCATGATAATCTCCATTCATTTTGTGCTGTTATCACAGAATATTGAGGCTGGCAACATATATGAAATATATATTATTTTTACACTTCTAGAGCCTGGAAATTCCAAGGTCTGGTGTCAAAATCTGATTTGAATCCCCTTGTTGAATTATTCCTTGGAAAAAGTCAGAAGGATAAAATAGAGGGAGGGGATGGGCAAAGGGAAGTCAGTCTTTCTTTCAACAGGAACCAAATCCGGTTAAAACTGAACCACCCATGCAAAACAGTTAATCTATTATGAGAAACAAGCCCTCATCACCTAATCTCTCCTTAAAGGTTTCAGGTCTTAACTCTTTTATATTGTTGAGTAGGTTTCCAGTACAAGAACTTTGGGTGGTGCAGTAAAACCATAGCAATTTAACTGATGAGAATGTGTGTCAGTTCTTGGAAGGACTTCTTTTTATCCATGTCAGTCACAATTTTGGCATATTGTGTCTTCAATATTATTCACCTAAACAGAAATTGTAATTGTCATCTTGAAATTTTTTGACCCATTTGTTATTGAGGAGTGTACTGATTAATTTTCATGTATTCTTGAGTTTTCCAAGTGTCATTCTATTTATCTCTGGCTTCAATTCATGATGGCTGGGGAACATATGCTGTATCAGTTCTTTCCTGACTACTCTTTCTGGAACAGCATGTTTAATTACAACAATGGACTATGATCTTTTTTTCTTTTTGCAGTACCAGGAATTGAACCCAGGGGCATTCTACCTCCGAGCTAAACCCCTGGCCTTATTTTTTTTTATACTTTATTTTGAAACCGGGTCTCATGAAGTTGCGTAGGACCTCACTAAGTAGCTGAGGCTGGCCTCGAACCCAGATCCTCCAGTCTCTGCCTCCCAAGTACTGGGATTACAAGTGAGCGCCACCATGCCTGGCCTGACTATGATCTTCTTTATGCAAAGGTTTATATTCAAATAGATAAGATTTTAAGAGGTCAAAGTCAAAGAATTTAGTCCTGTTGCACTGATCACTCCAAAGTGCAGAGATGTATGCTGATATTATTGTTCTGGTGGTGGCCCTTGCTCAGTAAGCTGCCTGGAGCCAAAACAAAGAAAACCCTGATGACTTCCTAGCATAGAACTTGTTTACATTTTGCCCATGTCCTTAGACTTTCTGTCAGGCCTAATTTAAAGGTAGTGGACAAAATAATCTGGAGGAGGAAATTTAAAGGAAGTAAAACATTCAGGTTGTGGCCTAGGAATTGCTATCATCTTTTATCTAGGTTTGTTGTGGGAATCCGGAGTAGAAAGCAGAGAAGAAAGTTTTTTTTTTTTTTGCGGTACCTGGGATTGAACCCAGGGGCATTCTACCTCCGCGCTACACCCCCGGCCCTATTTTTTATACTTTATTTTGAAACCGGGTCACACGAAGTTGCGGAGGGCCTCACTAAGTAGAGAGAGAGAGACAGAGAGAGAGAGAGACAGAGAGATAGAGAGAGAGAGCTGAGGCTGGCCACGAACCCGGATCCTCCGGTCTCTGCCTCCCAAAGTACTGGGATTACAAGCGTGCACAACCACGCCCGGCGAAAGTTTTTTTTAAAAACTTGTATTGTGAGGAAAGAGAATGTAAAAATTGGGGCAAAGGAAGGTGTGGTTGTTGAAGAGATTATGAGCACTAAAGAGATGTTAAGTACTTTGCACAAAGAAAATAGGAATGATGCCTTAAAGAATCTAAGGAACCAACAAGACCCACCCATTACAGGATGGTGTGTATAAAAGTGGACATTTGTGTAAAAGAGGTTGCTTTGAAAAGAGCTGTTTGAATGCTCTGTTTGCACAGGATTCCCTAAGATGTTGTTTTCCCAGGATTGTTTCTACTGTGCTCAGCCACATAGCAACTCAGAGACTGCTGCGCCATAGTCCAAGAGTGCCCAGCTACTCCTTGAGCTGATGACAGACCTTGACATTGTAATTGTGTTGCTGGTTTTGCAGGAATATAGGATGCTAGAATTAAGAGGTTATGGAGTTTTCCAATGATATTTCAAAGTAGAGTCTTGGATGCTAGCAAATGTATAGCAGGCCAGAATCCCTACAAGCAGGCCCTGAGGAGGCAAGACATGAAGTTCTGAGAATGAAGCTGAATCTGTAATGGGGACTGTAGGAATTAGGAGATGCCAGGAGCATGGACCGTCTGCCAAAGAAAGCTGCAGGCCATAAGCAAACTAGTCAGCCTGACAGATTGGCCACTTGGGCTGCAGCAGGCAAGGCCATATGGGTGGGGATACCCAAGCTCTCTGGGGCCCTGTTATGGTTTGGGTTTAAAGTATCCCACAAAAGGTACATGTATTGAAAGCATTTCACCAATGCAACAATATTCAAAGATGAAATAATTGAATAAGGGTTCTAATCTCATCAGTGGATTCACCCACTGAAAGTTTCATAATCTGAATGTATTTACTGGGTGGTAACTCAGGCAGGTAGTGCATGGCTGGAGGAGTTGCCCTGGGGACAATATCTGTCCTGGCCACTTCCTAGCTCTCTGTTTCAGCTTCCATTGAGTTTAGCTCAGATATCCTCTGACATGCCATGCTGCCATGATGTCTACCTTGGAGTTGACTGACTATAGACTGTACCTCTAAAACCATAAGCCAAATAAACCTTTGTCCTCTAAGTTGTTCCTGTTGGGTATTTTTGGTCACAGTGATGGAAAAGTTAACCAAAATAGGCCCACATCTCATAGCCACATGACACATGCTCTAGATACTAGATGTGGAGCTATGGGACTTATTGTTTACCCTGCTGGGTTCTGGTCTTGATTTTTTCCCATCCCTTTATTCACGTGCCCTTGTTTATTACTTTAGGCATGGGGAAATTTACTCTGTGCCTTTGTATGTTGAAAGCATATAACTTCTTTTTTATTTTTACAAGGGGTTATAGCTAAGAGTTTGCCTTGAGTCTCAGAGGAGACATTGGAATTTGATTTTTGAGTCATGGTGGAACTATTAATAGCATGTGGACAGTTGGAGATGGACTGAATACATTTTGCATTCAGAGGTGGACATGAGCTGTTTGGGGTCACCAGAGCCTGAGTGTTATGCTTTGAGTATGGAATGCCCCCAGTGAAACTCATGTGTTAGCAATGCATAAAGATTCAGAGGTAGTGCATGGCTGGAGGCGTTCAGTTACTGGGTATGTTGTCCTGAGGACTACATCTGTTGCTGGTCTCTCTCTCTCTCTCTCTCTCTCTCTCTCTCTCTTTCTCTTTCTCTTTCTCTCCTGGTTTCATTGAACAGATTTCTTCTGCCATGCTTGGCTACCATGGAGCTGTCCAACCATGAACTGTGCCTCTGAAACAATGAGCCCAAATAAACGTTTCCTTCTCTAAGTTGTTCTTGTCAGATATTTTGATCACAACAATGAAAAAGCTAACTGAAACAATAGAACAAACTTGAAATTAAAGGTCTGAGGTTCACTGCTGATTGCAGGCCAGGTTGTGGTCTATTTTGATCTCCTCTGAGAGGAAAAGACATAATTATCATTCATCTTATAGATTAAATAACTGAGGCTGAGAAAACTTAACTTGTATAGGGCCTGCGCATCAGTCACATTTTGAGGATATCTATAGGTCAGGTGTCTACAGAAAAGAGAATAGGTAATTCTAAAGTCCACAGAAAGCTCAGTGGCTACCTGGTCCAGGTTCCCTGCCTCATGCTTTCCTTGTTCCTCTCTATTTCTGCCATGTTCCCAAACATTATTCACCATTCATGCTTGCAGAAAAATGAAAATTCCAGAAATGCTACCACTTTACACATATTAAGATGATTGTTAAAGAGATAACTAGTATCTGGGCATGGTGGCACATACCTGTAATCCCAGTACTAGAGAGTCTGAGATGGGAAAATTGTAGATTCCAGGCCAGCCTCAGCAATTTAGAAAGAACATGTTTTGAAATTTAAAAACTACAAAGGACTGGGGATGTACCTCACACATTGCTGGTGAGAAAGTAAAATGGTGTAGCATTGTAGAAAGCAACATGATAGTTGTTGAAATAATTATGATCTAGCAATTCCACCCTTATTTATACTTAAGAGGCTTGACAATCATTATTTTAACAATTGCTTATAATTTTATGTTCATAGCAGCACAATTTCCAATAGCCAGAATATGAAAGTGATGCAAATATCCATGAACAGGTGAGTGGATATGCAAATTGTGGCATGCACACACAATGGAAAATTACTCAGCCATAAAAGGAATGAAGTTTGCACACATGGTACAACATGGATGAACATTAAACACAGCATGCTTGGTGAAAGACACCACACAGAAAGTCCACATTTGTGTAATATCGCATTCATATGAAGATTCAGAATAGGTAAACACACAGAGATAGAAATGCAATGCTTGTTACTAAGGAAGAGTGGAGAGAAACTGCTTAGTGGATTTGGATTTGATTTTAAGTTGAGGCTATAGGGATGTTTTGGAACTAGACAGAAATGGTAGTTGCAAAGTACTTTGAATGCACTAAACCCTGATGATTTGTTCATATTCAAGTGGTAAATTTTATGTTATGTGAATTTTACCTCTCTACATTTTAAAGAATCTCAGAAATATATGCTGACATTATGAGACATTTCACCATGGTGCCCATCAAACCCAATCTTGTATGCAGGGACCCTTCTCAGTTTACAGTCTCCTGCTGACTATTCTGGGGCTGAGCCTTCACCCCAGGAGCACAAGAGCCACAGCCAGGTTTATATAGTGATTTCTTATTAGCAGAATTAAAATAAAAAATTGGCCATTGTGCCTTGCAAGAGTTGACTCACATTATCGTCAATAAAATTGGTATGGTTTAAATGTGCCCCCCAAATTTCATGTATTTGAAACCTAATCAACAGTGTAACAGAGTTAAGAGGTGGAACCTTTTAAAGGTGTCAGGCCATGAGGGCTCTGTTCTCATGAATAAATCAATGGTGTTATTGCATGGGTGGTTCAGTTATTGCAAGAATGGTTCCCATTGAAATACGAATTCAGCTTACTTCCCCCTCCCCACAGCTTTCTTGTCCTTCTATCTTTTTTCATAGAATGATTCAGCAAGAGGACCCAAGCCTGATTCTGACTACTAGAGCTTGGAATTTCCAGGCTCTAGAACTGTAAAATTAAATAACTAATCTATATAAATTGCCAGTCTCAATATTTTGGGATGGCAGCAGAAAATGAACTGAGACCATCATGAGGATTCCACAGGGCCATTCTCATAGACTCTCACAATGGTAGCTGGTGTGTAATGTTTTGTAATTCCTCCTGCTCCTTGGTTTCATCGCCTTTTACTTTCTACTTCCCTGGCAACCCAAATGATTCTGAGTTTGACATACCAGAACTCTTTGGAACATATACCTTCTGCTCATACCATGAGTTCAGTGGATGTACAATTTAGTATGACTAAAAAGGTGTGCATGTCATTTCTGCAGTGACAACCTCTTTTTAATTTGTAACTCCATTGTGAGGTGGGTTTTTTTGGAGGTGTGCAAGGAAATACTTCTTCCATGCAGTGCTGACTCAAATAGCCAGGCTACTCAGGACCTGCTTGGAATCCAAGCAAGCATGCCACCAGCACAATTTGGACTCACAGGATCTCTTTCAATACACTGGTTTCATGATTTGGGCAAGTATCATCCCCTTTCCACATCTATAAAGTCAGAATAAAGATAATTCCAGTTCTATGTATCTCAAAGACTTGATGTGAGGATCTATTAGGAGAGACATGAAGAATGGTGAATGTGTGAAGTGATGTAGAAATGTTAGAGGTTATTTTATCAGAAAGGAGAGACTGGAATTGAGTGGAAAGTGAACATGCACAACACGGTTTTCCTCCTTCATTCCTTTGCCTTGAAATCTACAGAAGGGCTTATTCTTCAGGGAATAGGGGACAAAATGGATGTTACCCTTTTCTTCCCTCAGCACTCATCAGGGCTCATTGTAGGTATCCTCACCCTGTCCCTGTATAGGAGCAGAGCTCTTGTCAACACCCATACAAAGTGCTCTATCCCATCTCCAACCCCATTCTGTTTATTCATGGCTGAGCCTTTGTAAAAGATTAAAAACCTTAAGGTCTACAGCTCAATGATCTAAATTTGAAGCATGACTCTGCTAGTAATGAGTTATGTAACCATGGATGGTTGTATTAAGCTTCCTGGTGCTTAGTATACTCATTTGTAAACCACAGTTCATAGCAATTTTCATGTATAAAATAGAATTGATAACAACACTTATCACACTAGGTTGTGGAATGGATTATACTAATTAACTCTGGCATTCAGTGCTGTGAATATTCCTCTTAATACTGCCCAGAGATTTTGACACCTTATGTTTCTATTTTCATTTATTTATATAATTTCTTAATTTCTCCCCTTATTTCTTCTATAATCTTGTCCTCATTTAGTAGCGTGGTATTCAGTCTCCATGTATTTATGAAATTTCTCTGGGCCCTCTTATTCTTGATTTCTAATATCATTCCATTATGGCCTGAAAAGATACAGGGCATTATGTCACATTGTTTGAATTTGCTAGTGCTTGCTTTGTGGCCCAGGATATGGTCTATGTTGGAGAGCTTTCATGAGCAGCTGAAACGAATGTGTATTCAGCTCCAGTTGGATGGAATATTGTGCATATGGCTAATAGGTCCATTTGGTTTATGATGTTCTTTATGTCTGAGGCATCTTTGATGATCTTTTGTCTGTAAAACTGGTCTAGTGGTGTGAGAGAATTGTTGATTCTTCCAGTACTATTGTATTGGGGTCTTTGTGAGACTTAATATCACAAAGAATTTCTTTCATAAAAGTGGCTGCACCTATGTTTGGAGCATAAATGTTGACTTTCATTATATGCTCTTGTTGGAATTTTACTTTTTACCAGTAAAAAGTTTTGGCTTGAATTCTATTTTGTCTGATATCAGAGTTGCTACCCATGCTTGTCTTTGAGTTCCATTTGCACAGTTTACTTTATTTCATCCCTTCATCTTTAGTTTGTGAATATCTTTACCTTTAAGGTATTTTTCTTGCAGATAGCATATATGTTGATTATTATCTTTAATCCATTTTCTACTTCATGTCTTTTAATTGGGGGAGTTGAGGCCATTGATATTCAGTGTATTTATTGAGAGATTATTTTGAATTTCTATCATTTTGAGTTGTATTTTCTGTTTGATATTTTGTTTGTTCTTTTTGCTTAGTTGATGATTGATTGGAAGTCATACTTTTTCTGTGTCTGGTATTTATTTTTTATATTTTCTTCATAATTTATTTATTTAAGTATTTTCTCTAGTGATGGTTTGGAAGACATAAATTCTTTCCATTTCTATTTGTCATGAAAGATTTTTGTTTCTCTCTCAGATTTGAAAGAGATCTTTATTGGGTAGAGTAGTGTTGGCTGGATGTTCTTTTCTTTTGGGGTTTGGAATATGTCACTCCAGGTCCTCTTGTCTTTTATGACTTGGTTTGAGAAGTCCAGAGTAATTTTTATTGTTTTGCCTCTGAACGTACTTGGTCTTTTACTCTTGCTGCATTTAAGATCCTCTCCCTGACTTCTACATTAGGTAATTTGATTTTTATGTAGAGTGGTGAACCTTTTCTCTGATATTGTCTAATTGGGATTATATATATTTCCTGTACCTGTGTATCAACCTTGTTTTCTATGTTTGTGAAATTCTGATATTACTTTTCTGAAAAGATTTTTTATTCCTTTGTTTTAAGCTTCTAGACCCTTTTCTATGCCTATTATTATTTTTTTGACTTTTCTACTTAACTTTAGTTTTATTTTACATTCTTATCTTTTTTTGCGGTACTAGGGATGGAACCCAGGGGCATTCTACCTCTGAACTACACCCCCGGACCTATTTTTTATTCTTTATTTTTTAAAATTTTATGTATTACATTTATTGGTGCATTGTAGTTATACATTTTGGTGTAAGGGTATCAGAAGTATGCATGCACACATTGCTCATTTAGCCCTCCCTCAAATCTGACCCCTTTCCCTCCCCCTTCTCTCCTTTTCATACTTAGCATAGAGATCGACTCTGATAAGTTTGTTTATGCACTTCATGTGCATTAATGTATTTCCCTCTTTTCCCCTCCCGTCTCCCTCAGTTAGATCACCTTCTTTGCTCAACTAAATTTTTCTCCTTCTTAGTCTGGAGTTCCTTCTAAGTCCCATTCTCCCTAGCTTCCACATATTGGGGAGAACATCTGACTTTTTACTCTTTGCATTTGACTAATCTCACTTAACATAATGTTCTCCAGTTCCCTGCAAATGATGTAATTTTGTTCTTCTTTATGGCTACATAAAATTCCATTGTGTACATATCCCATAGTCATGTGATTACAATGGATTTGTGATCCATTCATATGATAGACACCACAATATCTCCTAGGTTTTCCATTTTGTTGGAGTATAGTTATTCAAAGTAGTTTCTGATTATCCTCTGGATTTCTGTGCTATCAGTGGTAATATCACCTTTTTCCTCTCTTATTTTAGTAATTTGGGTTGATTCTCTGTTTCTTTTGGTTAGGTTGGCTAGTGGTTTATCTATCTTGTTTATTTTTTCAAGGAACCAGCTTTTGGTTTTGTTCATCTTTTGCATTGATTTTTTTTCTCTACTTCGTTGATTTCTGCTCTGATTTTAATAATTTCCTGTCTTCTATTAGCTTTGGGGTTAGACTGTTCCTGTTTTTCAAGGGCTTTGAGGTGTGTCATTAGGTTATTTATTTGGTGATTTTCTGTTCTTCTTATGTGGGCACTCAGTACTATGAATTTTCCTCTTAATACTGCCCTCAGTGTGTCCCAGAGATTTTGATATGTTGTTTCTCTGTTTTCGTTTGTTTCCAGGAATTTCTTAATTTCTCCCCTTATTTCTTCTCTGATCCATTCCTCATTCAGCAGTGTGGTATTCAGTCTCCATGTGTTTATGAGGTTTCTCTGGGTCTTCTTATAGTTGATTTCTAGTTTCATTCCATTATGGTCTGAAAAGACGCAGGGGATTATGACACATTTTTTGAACTTGCTAGTACTCATTTTATGGCCTAGTATATGGTCTATTTTAGAGAATGTTCCATGAGCAACTGAAAAAAAATGTGAATTCAGTTGTAGTTGGGTAGAATATTCTGTATGTGTCTACTAGGTCCATTTGGTTTATGGAGTTCCTTAGATCTCAGGCATCTTTATTGACCTTTTGTCTTGAAGATCAATCTAGTGGTGTGAGAGGTATGTTGAAGTCTCCCAATATTATTGTATTGGGATCTATGTGTGATTTAATGTCGCAAAGAGTTTCTTTTATGAAAGTGTTTGCACCTATGTTTGGGGCATAAATATTGGCTATTGTTATATCCTCTTGCTGGATTGTTCCTTTTACCAGTAAGAAATGACCTTCTTTGTCTCTTCTGATAAGTTTAGGTTTGAAGTCTAATTTGTCTGATATCATAATTGCTACTTCTGCTTGTTTTCGAGTTCAGTTAGCGTGGATTACCTTGCTCCACCCATTCACCTTTAGTTTGTGCATATCTTTACTTGTAAGGTGTGTTTCTTGCAGGCAGCATATAGATGGATTGTGATTTTTAATGCATTTTGCCACCTTATGTTTTTTGATTGGGGAGTTGAGGCCATTTATATTCATCGTGATTATTGAGAGATTGGTTTTCATTCCTAACATTTTGAGATTTAATTTCTGTTTGAGGTAGTGTTTGTTCTTTGCCTAGTTGTTAGTTTGATGGAAATCACTGTTTCTCTGGTTCTGGCGTTTCCTTATTATTGCTTCTTTCTAATTAATCTCTGAGCATTTTCTCTAGTGCTAGTTTGGAAGACATAAAGTCTTTCAGCTTCTGTTTGTCATAGAAGGTCTTTATTTCTCCATCAAATTTGATAGATAACTTTGCTGGGTAGACAAATCTTGGCTGAAAGTTGTTTTCTTTCAGCGTTTGGAATATGTCACTCCAGTCCTTCCTGGCTCTCATGACTTGGTTTGGAAGGTCAGGATTGATTCTTATTGGTTTGCCTCTGAATATTACTTACTCTTTTACTCTCACTACCTTTAAGATTCTCCCCTTGGAATCTACATTAGTCAGTTTAATTATTATGTGGCGTTGAGAACCTCTTCTGTTATCCTGTCTATTGGGGGTTCCATATGTTTTCTGCACCTGTGTATGAACCTCTGTTTCTATGTTTGGAAAATTTTCTGATATTACTTCTCTGAATAGATTATTGATTCCTTTAGTTTCAGCTTCTAATCCCTCTTCTGTGCCTATTATTCTTATGTTTGCTCTTTTAAGACTGGCTGAGATCTCTTTAATGTCCAATTCATGCTTTCAAATTGTTTTTTCTAATTTATATACTATGTGCTCATTTTTGGAGAGGTCGTCTTCTAAGAGTGAGAATCTGTTTTCCATGTTGTCTAGTCTATTGTTGATGGTCTGTATTGATGCCTTCATTTCAATTATTGCATCCTTCACTTCCTTCAGTATTGAGTTGCTCCGGCGGATGATCTACTCCGTGGTTCCTGCCACGGAATGTCGCTGCTCCCTGTAGCTTCCTGACAAATACTCTGTGGTTTCTGCCACAGATGGTCACTGCACCAAGCAGCTTCCTGAAAAAACAGTCTGTGGTTCCTGGCACAGACAGTCGCTGCCCAGACAGCTTCCTGAAGTCTGTGGTTCCTGCCACAGATGGTCGCTGCACCAGGCAGCTTACTCACAATGGTCTTCTCGCACGAAACAACAACACGAAGTCTGATATGGTAGTTTGGAAAATAATTACATTTAATAATCAGGGGGTCGGGGAGGAGATAGAGATGGCAAATTCTCCCGGAGTTCTATAGCCAGGGCCTCATTTTTATAGGAATTTTAAAAGTTAATCAAATCCAGGAATCAGCAATTATCACAGGTTGCAGTAAAAGTTAATCAAAAGGAGATCAGCAATAATCTCAGGTTTCGGTAAGGATTAATCAAACAGGGATCAGCTATTATGTGACAAGCCAAGGGGAAGGAGGGATTGACCATTAGCACCTTGAAGATTACACCAGGTCCCTTGGAATGTGTTTGTTTGCGGACAGATCCTGCCCAGCCAAATACCATGTATCTAAATTGGGCTGGTCCAAGATGTTAATCTCAGTGTGCCTCTAAGACAGGCCTTGGCCCTCGACACTTCAGAGCTTCTTTTTGATTCCTGGTCAGGGTGTTGGGTTCTTTGCTTATTTGATCCTTGATTTCTTTCAGGCTCTCTCTGAATTCTTTTTGGAATTCCTGTATCATTTCCTCTATTGAAGTTCTGAGTTGTCCTTCTGGCAATCTTTGCATTTCTGAGTTGGCGGGTTCTGTTGTTGTGGGATTGTGGGGGCTCATTGTTTCTTTGCTATTCTTCCTTTTCATTATTTTAGGTTTCTTATGTTTATACCTTTGTTGCTTTTGGTAGTTGTCTCTCTCTCACTCTGTAGGTATCCTATATCTCATCCCTCTCCCTTTGTAGTTTCTTATCCTGGAGGTATATAGTTGCTACTAGGTGAGTCTTAAAGGTGAATAGCCTTTACTGAATGGTTATTCTCACTTGCTCAGTATAATATCCATTTGTAGGCCCAATTCTTGGTCTCCTTCAGTGATTGAGACCCTTGCCTGGTGCCTCTCACTACCTGTGCAAGCGACCAGTGTGGCTATTGCCCCTCTCACTGCAAGCGTGGTTCTCCAGGTCTCCACTTGGGATATTCCTATGCCTCTCTCTGTCTATACTATGGCAGGTGTCACCAGCAGGGGACCCTGGGCTTGTGTCTCTCTTTGCCTACAGAAGCAGAGGGTGTCACCTTGTCCCAATTCTGTGCAAACACAGAACTCAATGTTTTCCACAGAGAGGGCTGGTTTGGTTCAATTTTCCCCAGGTACCACAGCTGTATGTCCTGTTGTGATCCCCAGGGACTCAGTTAGGGTGCTGCAACCTGCAGGCTGCAAGTCTGTCCCCCTCAAATGTCACCAGGGACTGTCTGCTTATCCACGCGTCTACCATGTCCCACAGCAGACCCCACTTCCACCTCCGTTGGGGCAATCTGCACTGTCTCAGACCCCGGGAGTCCCTATTGCCATATTGGGTGGTCTCACCCTGGGGCGGCTCATTGACTTATGGTCTTTTTGAGTGCTGCTCTTAATCTCTGGCGGGGGGCTCAGTCGCTGCTGCA
>PVJS01052244.1:0-13679 GCA_004027185.1 Glis glis
AAAAAAAAAAAAAAAAAAAAAAAAAAAAAAAAAAAAAAAAAAAAAAAAAAAAAGAAAGAGAAGCTTTGAATTAGAGCAGGTAGATCCAGTGTTTAAGACTTAATCATGAAAGTAGCAGATAGTAGCAGAAGATTGCTGGAGTTCCCACATGCTACTTGGGTATATCTTAGGAATTTTCCCTAAGATCACCAAAACTTAAAACTTTAACATGATGAAGCCAGAAACTATTCTATCTCTGCAGATGATCTTGCAAAGGTGATGAAACTCAAACACCAATGGATTGCTGCCAACATTTCCAGAGAGCATTAAAAAGTCAGAAGTAAAATCTGAGTCTCATATATCACACTTCTAACCTTACCAGTAAGCTGCTGCTGATGTTCCCCATGTGTTGGAATCTCTCTCCTCACATGGAAATGAGGCTGATACACTCATTCTGACAGACAAGTGTGTGAAAGTGCATTGTTTTTAAATGATGACGAGCTGCAAAGATGAAGGTTCTCTCCTAGGCATAGGGAACAGGGGCCTTTGTAACCTTATCTTTCAAAGTATTCTAGCTCATAAAACAGTTGGTCACACGTAGTTTGGAGTTTGTAAAAGCTGGGAGGAATATTTTGACAGAATTCTATAGTGCAGGCCAGCTTTATTAGTGAACAATAAATTGACAGATGCATCTAGACTAGTAACTACTGCCTAGAGAATCGTTGGATGCCAGGCACCAGGTCATGAGTTACAAAGATGAATTCCAGGTGCTGTTTTCAGGGATCTCTGTGTCTAAATGTGGAAACAGGTGGATAAGCACATCTCAGTGCATGAGGTCTGTGAACAGGGAACTGTGGGAAAACAGCCAGATCACACCTGGATGCATGAGGCACGGAGGGCCTCATTCCAGAGGTACCATCTGAGCTCTTTCCTCATGGATAAGTGAACAGGAGTACCATGGGCAAATGGCACCAAAGCAACTGTGAGGCGGGCAGGGGCCTGGGGAAGTGAGCGAGGCCCCTGGGAGCTGTCAGCTCAGCTGGAATGGCCTGGGCAGGTGATGACCCATAGGGAAACGTTCGGGGAAACTGGTAGGGAACTTGGACTCAATCCTTGAGACCACAGAAAGCCAGGAAATTATCCCTCCCCCCTTGGCTCTTCTGGCCATTCTAGGTTGCTTGAATCACTGTCTTGATTTGGACAGAGAATCTGGCAGCCTGGAGGCAAAAGAACAGGAAACCTAAATTTAGATCAAGTGAGAGATGAGGGTTTAGACGGGGCCAGGGGTTGATGGCCAAATATCAGAGGAGGAGAATCTAGGCTCATTTCTGGGCTACTGGTTTAAAGTAAGTGATGGGGCTGATTAAAGATAGGATGCACGAAGAGAGGAAGATAGATTTTGGAAGGATCTCTTTCCCATGCATGTCTGCTAAGGCAGCCAAGTACATTTTACCTACGTAATGGGCTCAAGACCTTTACTCAGGTTGTCACCACCGTGTCTATTGTAACAGACTAGCATTTATCCCCTATGTCCAGCCAGTGATGAACATAAGGACTTGCGGGAGTCAATAGAGTATATAGTGTTACAACCTTAAAAATGAAATAGCCTTTCCATTATGTGTAGCATCTACAGCTTCTTAAACTTAGTGCAATGGTCTCCAAGTATGGTCCAAGGCCAGCAGTGTCAACATTAACTCTTCAGAAATGCAAGTCAGGGCCCCACCTGGTTCCACTGAATCAGACCCAGCATTCTGTGTGTTCACAAGTCTTCCAGGGGATTCTGATGCACGATGGGGCTGGAGAACCCTGACTTAGTTTACCCCCCACAGAGGCTAATAACTTCATGGAATATCAGGTTGAAGCCTTTGTTCTAACTTGACCAATGTGCCCTAGACAAGTAAATCAAGAGCTGTAGCCCTTCTAGAAAAAGACCTAAGGAGATTCTAGCAGCATTTTAAAAAACTAGAATAAGAAAGGGAACTACTGGTGTATCTCAATAAGGCCGTATTATGAGATTATCATTTGACAGTTGAAAAACACTTAATTCTAGATTAATCTAAGTGGGCTCTCCTACCTAAATTCCAAGTCAACAGAATATTCTAGAAGCACAGAGTCCTGAGTTGGGCGTTCTAGTTTATTCGCATGCTCAGTAGTATGGTATGTGGAGCCAGAGTGCCTGGGTTCAAATCCTATGCCCAGGGTGATGTTGGGTAAAGTTACTGTATTTCCCTTCTCTAAACAGGCTTCCTGATGTGTAAATGGAGAAATAATGGTGCTGACCATGTAGAATTGAGGACTAGATGAGTTACAAGATGAAGTCTTAGAGCAGTGCTTGGCCAACAATAATAAGCATTCAGTTATTATTCAAGATTCTTAGCATCTCCATCAAATGTAAACAGAAAAATAATTTGCCAATTGAACTGCAAAATTCACTCATTTCAGTGAATCAGAAGAATTACTCTAAGTGCTCAGCAGTTTTTAGTTGCCCCTACACTGGTTCTTAAAGCTTCTGAGGCTGACTTTAGGCCAGAACACAACCTTCCATGGCTCTGGACCTCTCCCTTAGCACCTCCTTGCAGTATTTTGCCTCTAATGAACTTCCTTCCCTGTAGGAAAACTTCTTTGCTGACTCAGAACTCTGCTTGTCCTAAAAGGAGTTTTAGCCTATGAATAGAAAATTGGCATTAAAGTAGCAAGCCGTAGAAGTGAACCAGACTAAAAATAAATGCCCTTGGTGGCCCCAGAAGTGCCAAAAGAAATGGACTGAAGAAATTCCAGCAGATGATAACACACTTATGCTCCAGCAAGGAGGAAGGACATGAGAGAAGTGAAGGCTTGGCCCTGGCAGCCCCAGCAGTGTGGCAGCAGGAGTCCCCTGTGCAGGTTCAAGTACACCCGGAGCCTGATACTCAGAGACATCACCTCTCTATTCTGGGCATTCATTTTGGAGTACTGCTGCCAAGATTCTACTCATTGCCCTACAGGGAAATCTGTAGCCTATCTGGTAGGCTTGGTATTTACTGTGAGATCTGTGCAGTTTTTACAGAAGCTTACATATTGTTCTTCTGTGTTAACCTTGCAGGAATAATTAGACAATGGCAGGCTGACTTCTATGTGCATTAAAGACCTTGAGTCTTTCGAAGCCAGCAAACTGCCACTATGTCTGGGTAGCAGCTTTAACTATTTAGGTAAGCCAGGCTCCTGGGACAGGGGTGCCTTGAAGGAAGTTTGCATGGACTGATTCCATGTGTATAAGTGCCAGTAAAAGCAAGTACTTCTTTGACACTTTGGAGAATTCATTCATTACTATTTTAAATAGCCACATAAGTAAGTAGGTACAAGTGACTCCTAGCCTTCTGGCCCAAAGGGACAGAGATGTTCATGCTAAGTAGTAGAGCTAGAAGGAAACTTAAACATTTAGTTTCTTCAAATAAAGGGACTCTTTTTGTAGCCAGGTGCTGTGGCACATGCCTATAATCCCAGTACTTGGGAGGCTGAGAAAGGAGGATCACAGGTTTGAAGGCAGCCTCAGCAATATAGCAAGGCCATATTTCAAATTAAAAAAAGGGCTGGGAGTATAACTCAGAGGTAGAACCCCACTGGGTTCAATCCCTAGTATCAAAAGGAGGAGGAGAAAGAGGAGGAGTAGGGAGGGAACCCTTTTTCAAATTCTTACACAAAACTCTAGTATTCAAAAGAAAGTTTTCCTGGTTGAAACAGAATCCCCCTCTGTTATGACCTTTCCCCCAACTTCAACTACCCCTCTAGCCATAAGCCATTTCCTCTGAGACACTATGACTTTGAGGGACCCACTAAAAAATTGCATTTTACTCCAGCTTTTCACCTTTCCTACCAGAGAGATCCTGGAATACAGAGTACCTAGTACTTCTAAAGTTATATTTTGAAGTGTCACTAGCTCTAGCTTAGTCTAAGAATTAAAAGAACCTCGGGAGTTGATGATTTTAAGCTTACCCTGTTCCCTTTATAAAAATATAATACTGAACTTGAGATTTAACTTTCATGGATGGAAATAGACTACAGGTCTACAATCCTATAATCCCCAAAGCTTTGGAAACCAAAAGCTTCTTAACTCATTTTGTGCTTTCAATTCTCCAGGACCTTTGTACAGTAGCAGTCCTAGTTGAGCACCAGAGATGGAAAGGTAGAGTCTTTTTTGGAACTTGGAGCAAAACCCCACAGTGGTCCAGGCTGGTGGCTGAGGTCTCAGGATTCAGTGTAGCATCTGAGCTCTCCCTGCTCTGCATAAAGCAGAGAATTAAGCAGAATGAGGGAGCACTTCCTGCCTAGGAACAGTCTCTCAAAACAAAGTGCTTAGGAAAGTAGGAAACAGAGAGGCAGGGCTGTCAAGCTTACGGTCTTTATTGGCCCCTCTTTAAAGGGTCCTTTCTAAAGCCAGCTAGCCTGCCCACCCCACCCCCATCTCACTCCTCTCTTAACAAGCAGGGAGGTTTTAGCAGTATACTGTACTAATGCCAGTTGTCCCTCCTTCCAAATGGAGTGCCCTGTGTATGATGGTAAAACACAGCTGTATGGCAGTCAGGCAGAAGCTTGGGTGAAGTGCACACATGTGAGATAAGAAAAGGTAGAAATTAACCTCATTATTGTCTTAAAATATCAGAATGAATCCCAAGAAAATGCTTATGTCTGCTATGAGCCTGTTTAATATTCACTCTCGAGGCAGAGTTGCTAAGGTTTTAATATAATTTATTACTGTTCTTGGCTTGTATATTATAACTAAATTCAGAGACATCTTTAAGGTGATAGTGAACTGAATACCAGCCTTAGAATATTGTATGCTGGGTTTTAACCCCAGGCCAGCTTGAGTAGCTATGAAATCTGTACCTTAACAACTCATTTTTTTTTTTTTTTGCAGTACTGGGGATTGAACCCAGGCACATTCTACCTCCAAGCTACACTTCCAGCCCTATTTTTTATTCTTTATTTTGAAACAGGGTCTCACTAAGTTGCAGAGGGCCTCACTAAGTAGCTGAGGCTGGTCGCGAACCCACGATCCTCCTGTCTCAGCCTCCCAAGTACTGGGATTACAAGCGTGTGCCACCATGCCCAGCTTAACAACTCATTTTTAAGAAAGGCTTTTGCATGATGGTACATGCCTATAAGCCCAGTACTTGGAAGCCTGAGACAGGAGGATCGCAGGTTCGAGGCCAGCCTCAGCAGCGTAGTGAGACTCTTAGCCATCTAAGGAGACCCTGTTTCAAAACAAAAAATAAAATAGGGCTGGAGGTGTAGCTCAGAGGTAGAATGGCCCTGGATTCAATCCCCAGCATCACCAAGGGGGTGGGGGTGGGGGAGAAGGGCTTCTTTTGTCAGTGTGGAGGTGCACACTTGTAATCCTAGTACTTGGGAAGCTAAGACAGGAGGATCACAGGCTCACGGCCAGCACACAGTAACTTAGTGAGACCTTGTTTCAACATAAAAAATAAAAAATGTCTGGAGGTGCAGCTCAGAGATGGAATGTCCCTGGGTTCAATCCTGAGTACCGCCCTGACACACACACACACACACACACACACACACACACCCCTTCCAGGTTTCCAGGTACCTCAAAGTGGTACCATCTTTTGACAGTTAAAAACTATCTTTAGACTCTACTTTTGAGTCTCTACCCAAGCCTGATTATATGGTTATCATTCTATTTCAATGTCAATGTTTCTGTCTCATTTTGACTTAACCTGTGCTTAATTAACTAAAATTCTTTCTTTAAAAAATCAGAGCCTTTCAGGGTTCCCTGTATCCTAAGTGGAACCTGACTGTTCTTTCCAAGCATATTTATATCCTTGTTCTCTGACTGCACATTGTTCTTTTTCTATTTTTTCAAAGTACTCAAAGTAGACTCTTCCTACTCCCACAGTCCTCACAGGTCCTGAGGATCTAGAACTATAGCGAAGGAGCCCTGGCCATGCACCCCAAGCACTGAGAATATTGAGAACATCCTGGGGACATAGTGCAGTGGGATGAAGGGAGGAGGCAGCCAGGCGCCTCACACTGCTTAGTGGTAGAAAACAAACAGGTGATGCTTCCTGACAACAATCTCTACCCTCCTCTTGTTCCCCCTTCTAACTCCGGAGTATCTTATATACAATAAAATACTCATGGAATGAATAAACATGATGAAATGTTGGTAGGAAATGCCACTAAGTCATATTGCTTTGTAGCTGGGTCCTAGCTTGACTCGACTCTTGGAAGCAGAATTTACAAGCAATGAATTTAGTCCCTGAAGGTGACCACACCCACACTGTAATCTTTACTGGGACCACATTTTAATCTCCCTGGGAATTAGCCTCAAAGCACAGAATTCTCCCTGACAGCGGGGAGTAGTTGACTCTAGGGAGACCAACTAGAGTATTGTGCATATAACACAAGAGTTCCAGTCTGTGCTTGTCTCTGTAGGATCTGTCCGTATGCCAGCATGCCCCAGCTGCAGATGCTGAGAGTGGCAGAAAACCAGAAGGCTTTCTGCTGGGACCTCCCCCAGCCCACCCCGCCCAGCGACCTGCATGCACTATGTGAGTCCACTGGTTCCCTCAAATATTTGCAGTACGTTGGCTTCAAGCCACCAGATCCAGATCTGCCTTTTATCTCATAGCAATCATGTTCTCCAGAAGGACAGAACTGCCAATGATAGGAAACACCTGAACATTAACTCCCTGTGCCAGGCAAAAAACAGAGGCCCTTCTTCAAGTCTTAGTTCAAACCACTGTGAATTAAGTATCTATACCTCGTAGAGAGGAGACCTGAGCTCAGAGAAACAGAATCCAGGCCTGTGACTGTACCTCACTTTTTCTCTCCTCACTAAATTATAAACAATCTCCCTTTGCCTCTTAACTCCACTTTCTCCATGTCTTTGTCTTATATTGGAGTTGTTTTGTAAATGTGTTTTTTCAGATTAGGCCTCAATTTCTAAGATGAAGAACCATGTATTAAACCTCTGTGTCTACCCTCTCCTTGATCTGCCTCTAAATCTGCTTTATTTTGCTTGTGATGGGAGCATCATTCATGAATAATAGTATGGATGTGGACAAGAAATTCTATGAAAGGATTAGAGTTTGGCTGCATGATTATAGCCACAAGTGTGGCTTAAACAAATGAGAAAAACAAGTCCAGAGGCAGATGTGATGCACCTTGGTGATCTCTGGGCAAACTGGGTTCCTTTTATCTTGGTCTGGTTCCTTTGGCCCAAGATCAGTCACCATGCCCAATTTTCAGTAATCAAAAAGGAATCAAAGGAAGGAAAATGAGTCCCTATCCTTTAAAGGATACAGCCATACATCACTAAATACTGGGTGTACATTCTGAGAACTGTGATGTTAGGCAGTTTTGTCACTGTGCTAACATCATAGCATTTACTTGCACAAATCTAGATGGTGCAGCCTCCTACACACACTTAGGCTATGTAGTATAGCCTACTCCTCCTGATCTACAAACTTGTACGGCATGGAACTGTACTGAATCCTGTAGGCAACTGAAACACAATAGTAAGCATGTGTGTCTCTAAACATAGAGAAGGTAAAGTAAAAAATATGGCATAAAAGGTTTAAAATGGCACAGCGGTGCAGGGCACTTACCACGAAGGGACCTTTCAGGGCTACAAGCGGCTCTAGGTGAGTCAGTGAGTGGGTGCTGGGTGACTGTGAAGGCCTAGGGCATTCCTACACACTGTGATAGACTTTATAAGACACTGTGCATTTAGTCTACACTAAGTTTCTAAAAAAGAGATTTTCTTTCTTTGATAATAAGTTATCTTTGGTTTATTGCAACTTTTTTGTTTTGTTTTGCTTTGCTCTTCGGTGCTGGGGATGGAACCCAGGGGCTTAGCAGAGGTCCAGCAGACAGACACCCTACTACTGAGCCTCCACCCTTAGTGCAGTATTTTTGTTTTTGTTTTTTGCTTTATAAACTTTTTATTTTTTTAAACCATGTGACTCTTTTGTAAAACCACTTAGCTTAAAAGACAGCTATATGGTACCGCTATACAAAAATGCTTATATCCTCATTCTATAAGCTTTTTCCTATTTAAAAAATTTTTATTTTCTTTTTTACTTAAACTTTTTTGTTAAACACTAAGACACCAACACACACATTAGCCTAGGCCTACCCAAGGTCAGGATCATCGGTGTCACTGTCTTCCACCACCACATCTTGTCCCATGGAGGGTCTTTTAGGAGGAACAACACACATGGAGTTGTCACCTCCTATGATAACAAGGGCTTCTTCTGGAATCCCTCCTGAAGGGCCCGCCTGGGGCTTTGCTTGAGGAGGAGTTACTCTTCAAAACTATGTCCATGGTGGCTTGCTTGGTTTGTTTCTTTTTTTCACCATAGATTTTCTTTTAAGCAGACAATGCTCCATGAACCTTGCTCTCTATTAACAAAAAGCTCTCAGCATGGAGGTCCATGTTTTTGAACTTTTAAAGGAGCTTGTTGAAGTCCACAAAAGCTTATGCTAAACCCTTCACTGAATTTTCTTAGGACTTCGTCTTCTTGTTCTTCTTTCTCCTCCTCTTCCTCTTCACATTCTCTAGGCAACAGGATTTCTTTAGCTCTATCGTAGTCTTATGGGACTATTGTATATGCAGTCCATATTGACCAGTATATCATTATGTAGCACATGACTGTATTTCTTAGAAGTTTTATACACCATTTCTATTTACATTCCATTAGCCAGAACTTAGTCTCATGGCTATGCCGCCCTGCAAGAAAGGCTGAAAATCTATTGTTTAGTATTAGTGTGTGCCCACCTGAGAACTCAGTTACTGTTGTTCACTGCCCAAACACCCATCCACTGCTGGCCCCTGAGTCTGCAGCTGTCCTTCTGAGTGGGTCCCTATCCATGGGTTTTGGGTAACTTGCGTCTCTAAGTTACTGCCCTTCTCTCCTTGCTTTGCTAAATGTTCCCTCCTGATTCTAGGGAGAAAAGCCAAATGTGAACCCTCCCAATTCCAGTGCACGAATGGCCGCTGTATTACTCTGCTGTGGAAATGTGATGGAGATGAAGACTGTGCCGATGGCAGCGATGAAAAGAACTGTGGTAAGCAGAGTTTGATAATCTTGCTGGCCACCTCGCTTGGACTTATGCATTTTATTCAAATGTGATGATATTATCTTAGTTTCTACAAAAGTGGCGACATTCTGCAAATAAAATTTACTCCAAAGAATTGCTTTGAACCAGAGTCCAAAGAATCTGGGCTAGAGGGATACAATTGAATGTTTGACATGGAGTTATCAACTTCAGTATGGAATGCTGAAGATAAAGTGGGGTTTCTTTCAAATGATAGGACCTGGTTTATCTTAGATCAGGCAAACATGTAATATAGGAAGCTGAGGAAAGGAAAGGGAGGACAGAAATAGAGGCTCAAAGAAATTGCTTAGAAATAACTTTTAAATAAATTCTGCTGTAACTTTTTAAAAATTCTGGACACTACGAAATCCCCTATAGTTTCAGGGGGTTAATTATTCTCTGGCCTAGAATCTATAAGCCAGCACAGATCGAAGATCAGATAAGGATTAGTTTTTAATTCTCTGCCTCCAATTTTTGCTGATTCTAAAGTATTAGGCAGGATGGAAGACATTCTCCCCCCCACAATGGGGATACAATATCATGCTATTCATTAGTATCTATCAAAAGATCATTGTGAAGCCGGGCGTGGTGGCGCACGCTTGTAATCCCAGTACTCTGGGAGGCGGAGACGGGAGGATCCGGGTTCGCAGCCAGCCTCAGCACACTCTCTCTCTCTCTCTCTCTCTCTCTCTCTCTCTCTCCCCCTGTGTCTCTCTCTCTGTCTCTCTCTCTTCCTGTCTCTCTCTTCCTGTCTCTCTCTCTCTACTTAGTGAGGCCCTCCGCAACTTTGTGAGACCCGGTTTCAAAATAAAGTATAAAAAATAGGGCCGGGGGTGTAGCGCGGAGGTAGAACGCCCCTGTGTTCAATCCCCGGTACCGCAAAAAAAAAAAAAAAGAAGAGATCATTGTGAGAAAGGCCTATGTGTGCACTCTACATAACTTCATGTCAAACACAACAGCTGAGAACTGTTTCGTCGAGATCACATTTAGGTGCCTTGAATACATGCTGGAGTTTGCTTTTTGATCCCTTTGTTCTGTATTATAAAAATCCTGAAGCAATGTTGTTTGGGAGTATTGGTGCCACCGTTGTCATTTATCTTTTAGAAGATGTTATACACAGATGTTCACTCTACAAACTAGAAACACAGAAGAAAAATAAAAGCTAACTGGGGGTTTCATCGGCTGCCATCTTCTTACGCCCTTCCCTATTTCTTCATGCATCTTACTAAAATGTTATAAACACAGTGACAGACATTGTCCTAAGCTTACTCTCTTCATGTTTTCATGTACAGATCAGTTGCTCCTTTGGAAGCATAGAAAGTCCATTCTGCAGTCTCAGGGAAAATTTTTTTATCTCTAATCTCAAGACCAAGAATAGTTCTCCAGTGCTACACTTTTCATTTGCATTTAGCACTGAGATTTTAATCTACCCCACAAGACAATGAGTCCCATGCTATTTCTGGGTTACCTAGGTAATATAGTTCTCTCAACAAATGTCTCACTAGAAGGACCTCATTCTTTCAGCTGTTCTCATGGCATACATAGCAGTTCTTCCTCTATTCCAAATTGTATTTTGGGGAAAACCCATTGCTTTTTCTTAAAAAGTAATTGTTCTCTTTATGTTGTAGAAGTCTTCTTTTCTCATCTGACTCAGTAGGTATTGGCCTGGGTCATCTTAGGGGTAATCACTGGTTTTTCCTAAAATTGTCTCTGCATAAATGCCCTCTACTGGCCTCATGGTAAGAGGGTTTGGGTGAGGGAGGGAGGGAGGTAAATGAATAGTATAGTGAGTCAAGATCATTTGAGGTGTGAAAAATTAAATATATTTTTTTGGCAAGAATTTGTCATTGCCTCCCAGATACGAAGGTAGAGAGGGAAAGAGGTAGGAAGCTCTGAATGCTTATTCTGAAATGCCCCTTTATGAAAGGGAAACACTATGTAAGTACTTAAAACTTCCAGTGCCACCTCTTGATTTTCTGTCTAGCTTTTTTTTTTTTTTTCGGTACCGGGGATTGAACGCAGAGGCGTTCTACCTCCGCGCTACACCCCCGGCCCTATTTTTTATACTTTATTTTGAGACCGGGTCTCACGAAGTTGCGGAGGGCCTACGTAGAGAAAGAGAGAGAGACAGAGAGAGAGAGAGAGAGAGACAGGGAGAGAGAGAGAGAGAGCTGAGGCTGGCCGCGAACCGGGATCCTCCGGTCTCCGCCTCCCAAAGTACTGGGATTACAAGCGTGCGCCACCACGCCCGGCCTTTTTTTTTAATTTATTGGTCTGTTTAGGTTTTCTTTCTCCCTCCAAAGGGAAATGATTTTAATGTAGGTAAAATCCATAGTATCTCTCTCTACATATACATATATATATATATATATATTTTATATATTTTATTGGCACATATATATATTTAATTGGCACATTGTAATCAAACATCAGAAATTCAGAGTGATGGAGACATACCTGCACACAGCACTCGGTGAGCCTTCCCCCAGCTCCCACCCCACTCCCTCCCCCTCCCCGTGCATGACATTGAGACTGGCACTGGGACTTGATTACAAGCCTCAGCAGAGCTCTTTCTTTCAAGCATTACAACTAGCATATTTAGTCAACTCGAGCTTAGGTTCTATGAGCCATGTGCTTCTATTGGTCCCAGTAACTCCTTTTTTTAAGTGTTAGTCTGAGCTGGTTAATCAGTAACTAAGACACTGTAAGTATTAAAACCGCCAGTTCTCCTCTCCTGTGGAACATATAAATTTCTATCCATATCTCAAGGTAGAGTTTAACTATTTTTTCTTTACCTTCCCATCCTATACTCGGATGGAAAGAGATGAACTCTAACAGTTTGTTGGTCCCTACTTATCTTTGCTCAAACACTTTGTTACACAGTCAGTCTTTCATACCATCATGACATTTTCTACTTCTTAAAATCATGTCTTCTCTTTAGGGCCATTCCCCTATTTCCTCTTTTACAGCCTCTGAAGAATATCGCAGGTTGAATTATAGCAACTAACCTTGAAGACTGGCCTCTTCCTCCATACTATGGAGAAGATGGGCCTCAGATAGCACTTAATGGGTTAACACTGAAGTTTGTATATTAAGGTGATTTTAGAAACAGGTATAATCCATTACTTGGGATGCTGAGACAGGAGGATTGTGGGTTTGTGGCCAGTCTCAGTAACTTAGTGAGACCCTGTTTCAAAATTTAAAAAATAAAAAGGGCGAAGGTGCCAGACGTGGTGGCACATGCCTGTAATCCCAGTACTTGGGAGGCTAAGACAGGGTTATCGCAGGTTTGAGGCCAGCCTCAGCAACTTAGTAAGGTCCCTCAGCAACTTAATGAGACTCTGTTTCTGTTTCAAAATAGAAAAAAAAAATAAAATAGGGCTGGAGTGTAACTCAGAGGTAGAGTGCCTCTGGGTTTAACCTCCAGTACCAAAAAAAGCATGACGGGGGGAGACTGGTGGGGTAGCTTGGAGGTAGAATGCCCCTAGGTTCAATCCCTAGTACCAAAAAAAAAAAAAAAAGGAAAAGAAAAACAAACAAGTATGAAAGGTATGAATATCTAGAATGGCCTTTCTTGTTTCCTTGGCTATGTAACTCAAGGAGATGAATAATCCTCTTTGGATCATCATAATTCATTAACTATGTCCCCACTTCACAGTAGCTAAGGCTAAACTAGAATGGCCCAGCAGTAAACCCTAAACTGAGACCTCTATGTAGGTTAAACCCCTGATTTAAGCGGTCCCTTTCACATTTTCAGCAAATTGTGGACTTTTATCTGATTTGCAAGCACAGAATAGTTGTTAAAGAGGTATGTTTTAAAATGAAAATTAAAGTAGAAAGTATAGGTGCATAGGCAGGGAAAGAATATAGTGTCAGAAGGAAGGATAAGCCTAGGGTATCCTGCCTGGCTACTTTATTAAGACTCTTCCTCTCTGCCTCCTTTGGGTTAGGTGATCAAGCTGCCAGGTTTGCCTAAGACAGTCCTTATCTGTGCTTATTTTCCTGGTATAATTAACAATGTCCCCATGGACAACAAATTATACTTCACAAGTACTGAGGAAAAGACCTGCCAAGGAAGAATTGGTAGAGCCGACTCCCTGCTGTAGGCTGCTGTAATGCTAGCAGTGAGTTATGAGTATTATCACTGGCAGCTTCAGTCACTTGTAGCCGGAGGATGTTAGACCACACTTTGGCGGGAAGAGTTAAAATCTCCTTTCCCTGGAATTCTAGATAGGACCACTCTTGCTATAACTGCCTTTAAGTTTTCTCCAATTTCTACTTGGTGAGTGTCTTTTCCCCAGTAGACCAATAAGGGTGACAATATTCAATACTGGGCTTCCCCTTCTGTGTCTACATTAAATGCATGTATTATCAAGAGATACCCTAGAATAGTGTCTTGGTTCAAATTGCTCTAACAAAAATACCATACACTGGGTGGCTTAAATAACAGAAATTTATTGCTCACAGTTCTGGGGGCTGGGAAGTCCAAGATCAAGGTGCTAGCAAATCTAGTGTCTGGGCCGGGTGTGGTGGCGCACGCTTGTAATCCCAGTACTTTGGGAGGCGGAGACCGGAGGATCGGGGTTCGCGGCCAGCCTCAG
>PVJS01052245.1:0-13679 GCA_004027185.1 Glis glis
GTTCTACCTCCGCGCTACACCCCCGGCCCTATTTTTTATACTTTATTTTGAAACTGGGTCTCACGAAGTTGCGGAGGGCCTCACTAAGTAGAGAGAGAGAGAGACAGAGACAGAGAGAGAGAGAGAGACAGGGAGAGAAAGAGAGAGAGAGCTGAGGCTGTCCGCGAACCCAGATCCTCTGGTCTCCACCTCCCAAAGTACTGGGATTACAAGGGTGCGCCACCACGCCCGGCTTCAACAACTGTACTTCTGAGGACTCCAATAATTGAGTTTCCCTGGGGCAAAGAGAGAATGAAGGATTCACCTATATCAGCTAAGTAAAAAAAAAAAAAATAGAGATATAGAAGCAACACCAGCTGCTTTCCCAAGTTGGGAGTACTGGAGGGAAGGAAGAGACAAGGAAACCCCAAATGTAGCGCTTGATTCCCCACTCTTTGGAAAAGAGCATGATGCATTAGAGAAGTAAAACACTTCTGAGGCCAAAGAGAGCTGTCATTGGCCCCACTGTCCATTCAGGGCCTGGAAAGAGATCCCTCCCTTCACAACCAACAGCAGCATCAGGGTCGTGAGGGGGATTTTAGAGCATGGCGTGATGCGGAGCAGCAGATGGGTCTTTTGGAGTCTAAAGAGAATGCAGATCTAGATTAAGAATCAGGAGCTACCCTGAAACTCCCAAGGGAAAGCTTATCAAATACCTAGAATGTGTATCTCAATGAGAGACTTTGATAAAGGAATTGATTGAAATATTAAATTAAAAAAAAACCTGTATGACCCAAAGTTACTTTTCTCTGTGTGAACCAGAAAATGGATGAGAGTGCAGAAGGAAGGCCAAATAATTTAAAGAAAACTTTGTTTTTAGTGACAATCTTCTGAACATTAGAATGTTAGAGGAGGTAAGATTTGTGCCCAATACCTCCCCGTTTTTGACGGGGAGAGTTATATATGCCAATTTTGTTTACATCCTTTAGTTAATACATAGTCCTCTTGATTTTCATTTCCTTCCCTTGTGCTCTGACTTTTGATCATTACTTCTCTCTAGAGTTCCCGGAGACATTATATAGAAGAGAGTCTAAGTTAATTTTTTGAGTATGGGTGAAGAAAGAACTTGAAAGGGATAAATTAACTAGGGTATAATTTTCTCTTTTTTATACAATTTGTGGATTATAATTTTAATAACTCTTCAAGGCATCAAGTCATATGTAAATATACTACCAAATTCCCTAAAGTCTTCCCCTTATCTCTTGATGGTAGGGTGCGCAAACAGAGGGGATTGATCAAGATTAGGTAAGAATCATCATGTAATTATTTAGGATTGGTGGTGAAATGAGGTGAGAATTTTGAGGTAAAGGAATTAAAGAGTCAAGGTAAGCCAGGTGTGGTGGCGCACACTTGTAATCCCAGTACTTGGGAGGCGGAGACCGGAGGATCTGGGTTCTCGGCCAGCCTCAGCTACTTAGTGAGGCCTCCGCAACTTATTGAGACCCGGTTTCAAAATAAAGTATAAAAAAAAAATAGGGCTGGGGGTGTAGCTCAGAAGTAGAACACCCCTGGGTTCAATCCCCGGTACCACAAAAAAAAAAGAGTCAAGGTAAGATATCATTGTAATGGTTTATATTTAAGAGTAGTTAAGTATTATTAAATTAGTACTACCAATGATACTGTTACATTTTTTTTTTATTCAGTACTGGGGATTGAACCCAGTGGGGCTCTACCACTGAGCTATACCTCTGGTCTTTTAATTTACTCATTTATTTTTTATTAAACAGGCTCTCACTAAGTTGACAAGGCTGGTCTCAAACTTGTGATCATCCTGCCTCAATATCCCCAAATACTGGAATTACAGGTGTTCACCACCATGCCTGGTTTAAAGTTACAATTTCAATTTTTATATTTCCAGACAAGAGACTGAGAATAATAAAGCTTTTTTAATAAAGTCAATGTATATGATTTTTACTCTCATTCTGAGGGTTAGAAAAAGCATGGTTTACCTATAAACTATATGTTTTAAATGATGAACCTTAGATAAGATAGGATGGTGATCAAATATTTGATGTGCAATCACATGGAAGATAGTATTGCTTAAATCTCTCAAATAAGGATGTTAAATAATGGGGTGGTATTGACAGGGTGGAGGACATTGTTTAAAGTAGAATATCCATTAGGATTTTCTTTTTTTCTTTTTTTTTTGCGGTACCGGGGATTGAACCCAGGGGCGTTCAACCTCCGCGCTACACTCCCGGTCCTATTGTTTTATGCTTTATTTTGAAACCGGGCCTCACGAAGTTGCAGAGGGCCTCACTAGGTAGAGAGAGAGAGAGAGAGAGAGAGAGAGAGAGAGACAGGGAGAGAGACAGAGAGAAAGAGAGAGACAGAGAGAGAGAGAGAGAGCTGAGGCTGGCCATGAACCCGGATCCTCCGGTCTCCACATCCCAAAGTACTGGGATTACAAGCGTGCGCCACACGCCCGGCTCCATTAGGATTTTCTAAAATATCATGACATCTCTCAAGAGATATAAAGCTCTGCCACACTGTTCAAAGTATCCAATCAGAGTCTTTATGGTTATTTATCATCTGATAGTAAATTATACTATATTAACAAATATGCACTACATTTTTCTGAAGTTTATAATTAAAAACTGGATATTCTCTCATTTCTTGTTCCTCCAGCATTTCCTTGGATATCAATATCTTTTTTTGGGGGGGTACCGGGGATTGAACCCAGGGGCATTCTATCTCCGCGCTACACCCCCAGCCCTATTGTTTTATACTTTATTTTGAAACCGGGTCTCCCGAAGTTGCAGAGGGCCTCACTAAGTAGAGAGAGAGAGAGAGAGCTGAGGCTGGCCACGAACCCGGATCCTCCGGTCTCTGCCTCCCAAAGTACTGGGATTACAAGCGTGAGCCACCACGCCCGGCTGGGTATCAATATCTTGATAGTCATAATTCACCTTATTGTAAAAACTGGAAAAGTTGAGTTAATCTGTATAAAAGCCAAGGATGCCTTTTTTTTAAAAAGAAAACTGAGGTGGTTTTTCAATCTTGCTTTTTTTCAGGTAAGTATTCACAAAACTTACTGATTGATCCATGATGAAATGAACTTTAGATAAGATGTGGTGGTGGAAAATCACTCAGAGGCCAACAAGGTTGCCATCATAAGGTCAGAAGGGAGTTAGCCCAGAGCGTGGGGCCATGTTAGACCCACTACCATAGCAAGAACTAGATTTAGGAAGAATGGCTGACCATTTGAATATACATCACAAGAATCCAAACCAATGAAAACTATATTTTCAATATAGTTGCAAAAATGCACATATGTTTTGAAGACATTTAGACAAGCATTCCAGTAAATATACTTGAGTAAATTGTTTTTAAAAAAGAAGAATCTGAGCCGGGCATGGTGTCACACGCTTGTAATCCCAGTACTTTGGGAGGCGGAGACCGGAGGATCCGGGTTCGTGGCCAGCCTCAGCTCGCTCCCTCTCTCTCTCTCTCTCCCTCTCTGTCTCTCTCTCTCTCTCCCCCCTTAGTGAGGCCCTCTGCAACTTCATGAGACCCGGTTTCAAAATAAAGTATAAAAAAATAGGGCTGGGGGCATAGCGCAGAGGTAGACCGCCCCTGCGTTCAATCCCCGGTACAGCAAAAAAAAAAAAAAGAAGAAGAATCTGTTTTTATTGGACTGTCCAATCAAACCAATTTGCCTATTGATATTACCACATAAAAATATTACTTGAGATTAGCCAGAAAGGCAATGTTGGATTTCATCATATAGGTAATGAAAGTATATCTCTATATGGCTAATTCTAATCTAAATGATGCTCACTGTATTAAATATGTAGCATTGCTGATAGAAATACAGGATATGAGGGTTAAAAGAGATTGATAGCTGGATTTGGTGGCACACACCTGCAATCCTTATACTTGGGAGACTGAGAAAGGAGGATCTCAAGTTGGAGGCTGTATTGGACAGGGTTCTCTAGATTAACAGAATACACGGAATGAGTATATTTGAAAAGAGGGATTTATCAGATGGGCTTACAGTTTGAAGCAATGTAGTCCCAGGTTCTGACTGCACGTGGAGAGTCAGAGGAACCAGTAGCTGGTCAAACGGTCTAAGAGCTGGAGTCTTAGGATCGGAGCAACCACTAACTCAGTCCAGTCCAAGACGTGAAGATCAGGAAGCTCTTCGGAGAAACGATGGTGAAAGTTCAGTTCCAAGAGCTGGAGGCCGAGAAGATCAAGAAGCTCTTCAGAGAAAGGCGAAGCCGGTGGCTGACGATCTCAGGCGAGAGCAGATGCATTTTCCTCAGATAGAGTCGCACGCTCTCTACGCGGCTTCTCCCTCTTTATCTAAGTCTGCACCTATCAGAATCCTGCTGCCTACATTCAGGGCAGGGCTTTCTCTTTAATCTGCTGTTACACACCCAAAATCACATAATCTTGGGTGTGTCATGATCAGGTCAAGTTGACAACCTAGATTAACTATCACAGAGGCCAGCCTCAGCAATTTAGCAAGGCCCTCAGCAACAGCTATGTAGTGAGATCATGTTTCAAAATAAAAATAAAATAGGTCTGGGGTTGTGTATCAGAGGTAGAACACCCCTGGGTTTAATCCCCAGTACCACACACACAGACACTAAAGAGACTGATAATACTGAGATATTCAGCTATATACATTTCTGAAAGGTACCATTTTCATGTTTCTTTGTTGGTTGTTTCAAAGTCAACATGATTTTGTTGTTGCTGTTTCTTGGCCTAGTAATATTTTTAACTTATGGCCAAATCATCTGGGCTGTGGATACCTAACAAAATAAAACATATTGAGGGAATTGTAAATCATTATAGAACTTAAGAGATGAAAGAGATAGACATAGATAAGAAAGGTACATTTGGGAGAGTCTATAAACTTAGGTTAATAAAAGTGATTTTACAAATCACCAATGTTAAATATTAGTGGTTATTGCAAAAATACTGTAACATCTAACACTGGCACATTTAAGATTGTCTTGGTTTTACACATGATTTATCTTAAATGGCACATGGGATAAACTTTAATTCAAAATATAAAGGGCAGACAGAGATTATCTAACATATTTTATTAAAAATAAAATACTACTGCATGTAGCCATGGAAAGTGTCATATTGAATTGTGTGTATTTTTTAAATCTTCACTAATACTGACTCAAAGAGGTTTTATAGTACAATACATAAATAGATAGGCACTATGCAACATGTATGGATTTAGTTCTTCATAGCACTAGTTTGAAAATAGATTTGGAGAAGAAAATATGACCAGATATCTCCCTAATTATTAAAATGAAATATGCTTGAAAAAATTCAAAGTTTAATATAGAGAGATTAAGAAATAAGCCACAACACTGTTCCTAAAAAAATATAAATCAGACTTTTTCTCTTTCTACAGGATTTCTAAATACCATCATCCAAACTAGTGCATTAATATATTTACATATATTAAAATATAAAGCAACATATATTATTTATATATGAATAAATATATTTATATATGCATACATATACATATTTAAGATTTATGATTTGAGTATTTCAAATTTCTAGTGAAGAATCAGAGCATCTTGGGGATTTTATGAGACTCCAACTCTTATTCCTTCCATTTTACAAAAATGTAAAATTTTAAAATGAGATAAATATGAAATAACAACCAATTAAAATAATTTCCATTTAGTCACTACTAATTTAAATTAATAATTCAATTTCAAATTATTTAATTATATTTAATTTGTTCTAATAAAATTTAACAAATTATCATTATTTTTACATAAACACTATTAATTCCCACCATTATTTTTCCTTATCATAGATTCTAATATATTGGGAGTTTTATCTGATTTTATACAAAGAGCTTAACTTTTCTTTGATTATGTTTAAAAATTTTTTTTAAAAATTTTATTGGTGCATTATAACTGTACATGACAGTGAGATTTATAGTGATACATTCATATATGCACATAACATTATTTGGTCCATTTTCTTCCTTAGACTGTCCCTTTTTCTCCCCTCCTCCCTCCCCCAATCACATTCCACTATTCTACTGACCTCACTTCAAATATTCATAAGATCTTGTTATTTACTTATTTGTGGGGGAATTAGAGATTGATTCCAGGAACATTCTACCTCCGAGCTACACTCCTAGCCCCTTTTTAAAATTTTTGTTTTTCGGAAACAGGGTCTTGCTATATTGTTGAGGCTGGCCTTGAGCCTGAGATCCTCCTGTCTCAGTCTCCCAAGTACTGGGATTATAGGCATGCACCACCACACCTGGGTTCTTTACTTTTTAAAATTATTTTCTTAGTGAATTGCAATTGTACATCATAGTGAGGATCATTGTGATGAAAACATACATGCACACAGCTCCTTGAATACCTCCCTCCACATCCTGCCCCACTCGGTCCTCCCTCTTCCCCTGCCTAACTCCCTTCTCTAATCCCCTTCAACTACTCTATAGATATTTCTTTGTATTATTTATTTATTTATTTATTTATTTTTATTTTTTTATTTTTTTTTTTTTGTGGTGCCGGGGATTGAACGCAGGGGCATTCTCCCTCCGCGCTACGCCCCCAGCACTATTTTGTTTTTATACTTTATTTTGAAACCGGGTCTTACGAAGTTGCAGAGGGCCTCACTAAGGAGAGGGAGAGAGAGAGAGAGAGAGAGAGAGAGAGGCTGATCGCGAACCCGGATCCTCCGGTCTCCGCCTCCCAAAGTACTGGGATTACAAGCGTGTGCCACCATGCCCGGCTTCTTTGTATTATTTAAAGCCCCTATATTTTCTGTTTTTTCTAGCTTCCACATATGAATGAAAACAAATGACCCTTGACATTCTGAGACTGAATAATCTCACTTAGAAAAAATATTCTTTCGTTCTATCCATTTTTCTGAAAATGACATAATTGTGTTCTTCTTGGCTGAGTAGAATTCCATTGTGTGTATATACCACATTTTCTTTATCCATTCATGAGTTGATGCACACCTGTGTTGGTTCCATAATTTGGCAATTGTGAATTGTGCTGCTGTAAACATTGGTATGCATGTATCACTATAGTATTCTGACTAATTATTTAGGAAAAACACAAAGGAGTGATATAACTGGGTCATATAGTGGCTCCATTCCTATTTTTTGAGGAACCTCCAATCTGATCTCCACAGTGGATGTATTAATTTACAATTCCACCAGATGTGGTGGTGCATGCCTGTAATCCCAGTACTTGGGAGGCTGAGACAGGAGAATCACAGGTTTGGGGACAGCCTCAGCGAGTAGTGAGACTCTCAGCAACTTAGTGAGACCCTGTTTCAAAAAAAAAAATAGGGCTGGGGGTGTAGCTCAGAGGTAGAATATCCCTGGGTTCAATACCCAATACCACACACACACAAAAAAAAAACCCTTTTTAAATTATTAAGGGAAATGTAACAATATCACTAATATAATATTTATTACAATCTAAGATGAATATGTTATTAGATCTAGACAAAAAGGAAGTAAAAGTAAATTCACACATTTTCCCAAATCTCATTTTGAATTTATTGAGTGTAGATTAAGACCTGGTTTTCCTTTATTTTAGCCATGTAATTTGACGGGGCTGCCACCTATCTATAAGACATTATAAAAATGAAGTTCAGAACATTTGGAAATGCCAGTGCATTGACTGGCATGCATTTTCTCTACATATCTCTAACTCAACTTTCAAACTTCAACATAAGAATGAATTTAGGAGCCCAGCTAAGACCCTCATTTCTGTTGACATTCTAGTCCCACTTATGAGATTTTATAATATGCATATTGTGGGACAGCTCCCTATCATAGCTGAGTATAATTGAGGTGCCTTCTGTCTCATTATTAGAATATCATCAACGATGTTTTGGTCTTTCTGCTTTGTAAGTTTTCCTCTGACTTCAGTGTCCAGGATATTGTAAGTGCTAAAGAAAAGCTTCTTTTTCCTAATAAACCCTTCTCTATACAGAGCCCCTGCTCTCCCTCAGTGTTTAGTTAGTGTACAACTTCTCATTTAGAACACAAAACAAGACTTACTGAAAAGTATGGAACCATAAATATTTTCTTTGATTAATAGTTATCAAATTATTTTTTTTTTTTTTTGCTGTACTGGGTGTTAAGCCCTGGGACATTCTACCTCCGAGCCATACCCCCAGCCCTATTTTTTATTCTTTTTTTTTTTTTTTGTAAAAGGTTCTCACTAAGTTGCAGAGGGCCTCACTAAGTAGCTGAGGCTGGCTGCGAACCTGCAATCTTCCTGTCTCAGCCTCCCAAGTACTGGGATTAACAAGCCTTTGCCACCATGCCCAGCTTCAAATTATCTTAAATTAAAGAATAAAGTAAAGACTCATTGTAAGTGGGATATTAATTTTATTCATAAATTATTAGTGTATTCTATTTTGCAAACATCTTGTTTTAAATTTCAAAAATATTTCTCTTTTAAATTAAAATTTTTGCATGTTGAACACCCAATAAGATTCAAAATGTGTCCCTGGAAGTACATTTGTGACCACATTTATTTTATTATACATTTTTAATTATAAGTAGTGTAGATCATAATTTATAACTAAAATCTTCTCAAATCATATCATTCGATCATCTCATTAGACCTAAAAGGTTCTTATTTCAAGTAATTACTAACTAATTTTCTGTAAAAAGGTATTAAAATTGTTAGAGATCACATGTCTTTCCCAAAGTTCCTTGTATAAACTGCCCCTGTACCATTCTCCTATAATCATGTGCATGGAAAAATATTTCAATCTATCTTCCCCCAATGAAGAATATTTCTTCTATACAGCAAGCTCTAACTTTTACATAGCAAAACATGATAACAGGGAGAAATGGCAAGCTAGAAGAGCAGTTACCTGATAGCAAATCTTAATTTTCACCTAAAGGGCTTCTTAGCCAGTAGATGGTCCACTTGGTTTATGTTTGCCACATTTAGTGTCATCTTTACATTTTTATAAAGCCAGCAAGAGTTTGCCATTAGAAAAGAGAGAGCATCTCACCTTCACAGCGAGAGCCATTCTTTTAGATAATCCTTAGAACAAGCTAATGCTGAAAAACCTGATGGTGAGAGGGAAGAGACCCATGTTGGAGAGGGAACAGGGGTTGTTTACTAAGGGAAGAAGTGCCAGTATCAGGTGCAACACTCATCTAACAGTAGGAATACTTGTTACATTAACAAGATTTACTGACAGACTCCATCTGTGTCTTCTCACCAAACAAGGTCACTCAGTCAGATGCTGTGGAGCCTAATGAGGAAAATGCCAAGTCTCTGGAGTGATAATGGAGGTTCACTCTGACTTACGCCTCAGGCACTGGCAATATTTTTAGGTCTGGAAAATAAAATAAGGTACAGAAAAAGGTCATAATTTTTATCGAGTTGATCCACCTTGAAAAATAGCTGTGCATGTAAGTGAGTATGTTTAATATTTTTTCCCCTTTCCTAAGATTCAAGGTTACTTTTCTATTCTTCTTCAAAGTGATCCTTAAGGGTTTTAATACCTTACTTGAACATTAAATTTCTATATGTTATTAGGTTAAAGGGTCTGTGCCACAGGTTTTTTATCTTATATCTAAGAAAATAAATATCTGCAAAATGCTAAGGGGACATGTTGGTTTGGTGCAAATAATGTATTATTAGCTCTTCCTTTGCAGAAGAAATCTCAAAAATCTTTTCTGTGGCATTGGGTATCTCGAGTATTTCTCAAATTTGGAATTAAATGCTTAGATTTGTGTCTTAGCAGCTTTTATTAAATATCTTTTGACTTGAACAAATAGCTTATCATTGTAAGCCTTCATGTCTTTAAAGAAATATATATAATATATGTATATTTAAAGAAATATATGTCTTTAAAGAAATATATATATTATAGTAGAGATCCCTTCAAATGTAAATACTTCTAGACTCATTTTCTATACCTTGACCCTATGCACCCTCAAGAATTTATCAACATACATCTCCAAATTTGATTCACAATAACTACAGGATATTAAAACATAGACAACTACTTGGTCTGATTTTATTCATCCCTACACTTTATCCAAATGTAGCCTACTACTTTATCATTTCTTTTTTATTTTCAAAACCTTTGAAACTTTCAATGTCAGCTTCCTTTATTAATTCTAAATTTTGTAATTAATAAATTTTTTTATCATCTACCTACTACTTCAACTCCTTTTATTCTTCTCAAATAGGATTCCCTCATCAAGAACAAAGCAAAGGAAACCAGTGTGACATTAATGTCACAAAGCACTTCATTTGCTGTATTAAAGTCAAAGAACACTAAAAGAGCCCTGCCTAAAACTTAATGGAAAGGGAGACTTACAAGGATCAGACCACAGATACAATCAAGACTGATCAAAATAAACTATGTCCTGTGAATTTGCTGGCCTACAGCAGTTCAGTTGAGTGAAGGGCTCCCTGGAAATTTTGAAATATTTTGTTCAACAAAGTTTGGTATAAAGCTACCATATATTAGGCGCTTTGTCAAAAGTATCAAAAAGGATAATTAGGTCGGGCGTGGTGGCACACGCTTGTAATCCCAGTACTTGGGAGGCCGAGACAGGAGGATCACAGGTTTGCGGCCAGCCTCAGCTTAGTGAGGACCTCAACAACTTAGTGAAACCCTGTTTCAAAATAAAGAATAGAAAATAGAGCTGGGGGTGTAGCTCAGAGGTAGAATGGCCCTGGGTTCAATCCCCAGTTCCGAAAAAAAAAAAAGATAATTAGTCTAAGTTAAGACACTTTGAATCTGAGGCACTCTTGGTGTAGAAAACACCATAGAGTTTAAATATTTAATGTGGGGACAGTATCACTTAACTACTTTCATATTCAGATCCTTGACATTATGGATTTAATAGTCTTGACAAATAGAAGCAATATGCCTGAAAATAAACAAAAAGAAAATAATTATTAATTGTTTAAATATTATGAAGGAAACAAAAAATTGTTCAGTGATAGAGTAAATGTATAATGAGAGGGGCCAGGCATTGGACCCCCATTCTATAAATACACAGATAATAACAGCCCCACTATACACATAATTGAATGGATTATTTAAGGATACTTAACTTGTAGATCTGGGAGCCAAAATTCAAAATTGAACCATGTAATTTGGATCTGGTGTGCTTTGTAGCACCTTATATATGTCATCAAGACTAGAGATCAACTGGTTAATTGAGAAAGCTAATTATGGCCAGGATTAATAAAATAAGAAACGTGTCTTTAATGTGTTAATTTAATTTATAGCTTTTAAACATCTATCTGTATCTGGTAATCTTTGACATAAGATTTAAACATTTTCTTTCAGTTTAGTCCCACTGACTAGAGTTCCATTTTATTTTCTTGAGTGAACCACACAGAAAACACTGCCTTGCCAAAGTACTAATGAGAAGTCATATGTGCCTCAGTAACAAATCTGGAAGAGACAGTACTTTAAAGTGTCTGTGCTTCAAAAACAGAAACAGACCAATGGAACAGAGTAGAAGATACAGAAACAAATCCACACACTTATAGCCAATTGATTTTCAACAAAGGTACCAAAAACATACAATGGAGAAAAGATAGCCTTTTCAACAAATGGTGCTGGGAAAACTGGTTATTCATTTGTAGAACAGTAGAACTAAATCCCTACCTCTCACTTGGAATGGATCCACCATATGATTCAGCTATACCACTCCTGGGTATCTTTGCAAATATATTGAAATCAGAATATTTTATTAATATATGTAAATCCATGTTTATAGCAACATAATTCATAATAACCAAATTATGGAACTAACCTCGGTGCCCATCAACAGATGAATGGATCACACACACAATGGAACTCTACTCAGTAATAAAGAACAAATTTATGTAATGTGGAGGAATGTGTTTACTTAGAGAACATTATGTTAAGTAAGATCAGCCAGTCACAGGAAGTGAAGGGTCATATGTTTTCTTTCATATGAGGAAGCTAGGGAGTAACTGGGATATAAGAGGGATTTTAGATAATGGAGGAAAAATTCCAGTGGAGTGAGGGAGGTGGTTTGGGGAAGGGGAGGGAAGAAAGGGAGAATTAATGAAGGAAACACTCCCACTGACATTATGTACATATGTGAGAATACCAATGCCAATCTCAACATTTTGTTTGGGGGTGGGGGGAGTGGGGAGGGAGCTGGGGGAAAACTCACCAAGTGCTGTGTGCATGTATGCCACTACCACTATGAACTACATTATGATGTGAGACTATATGCACCAATAAAAGTATAAAAAAATAAAGTACCTGTGCATATTCAACCAACATAGGCAATGTTCATACACTGAGTTATACATTTTAAAAATAGCCCCTCACCCCTTTCTCATCTTGAAGATTTCTTTTTCAGTTGCACGCGTGCATTGCTTTGATAGAATGAATTTATAATTTCTTCAATGTAGATAATTCTTCCCTGGCTAGCTCCATTTTTATTACATAAAAATTAAACACCATTTTTCTCGTGTACTTTTTAAAGTTATTCTTTCAAGATGCTTCTCAGAAGTCAGGATTTGGGGATAGAATCTCATGGCCTTCCTTTTTGTCCCTATACCTTGGCCATAAATATTATGTTCTCTGTACCTTTCACATTTTATAAGTCAATAATGTGATATTTTATTCATTTTCTTTGAACATTTCTTCTCTCAATTCCTCCATATATACTCACATATTGTAAGCTATTATCACTCTCATGAATTATCATTCCCAGAATATGCTGTTTATTTCATCTTCATCAGACCCTTGCTTTCTGAAAAGTTCATTCTTCATTTTATTCCTTTTAAGTTCTCTATGTTAGTCAGCTTTTCATTGTTGTGACCAAAATACTTGAGACGAACAACTGAGAGCAGGGAAGGTTTATCCTGGCTCATGGTTTCAGAGGTTTTAATCCATTTACCCATTGGCTCCATTGTTCTGGGACTGAGGGGAGGCAGAACATCATGGCAGAAGGGTGTGAAGAAGAAAAGCTGCTCAGGGCATGGCAGCCAGGACTAGGTACAAGATATGTTCCCCAGGGTACAACCCCAGTGACCTATTTCTTCCAACCATGCCCCGACTGCCTATAGTTTCCAAGTCCTCCCAAGAGTCTATTCATATTACTAATACATCCAAAGGATAAATCCATGTTGAGGTTAGAGCCCTTGTAATCCAATCACTGCCCCAAAGCCCCACCTGGAGAGCTTGGGTCATTGGGAATGGAGCCTTCCACCCATGAGCCTTTGGGATACTTTCTAGCTCCAAACCATAACACTCACATTTTCCAGCCTGTTCCAAATCTTAACCTCTCAGAAGTTGGGCCAACCCTTCCTTCTTCTCAGCACATTTACCACAGTTCTATTGTTCCTAGCACATTTGATAATAATTATTTACCAAAAGCCTGTATGTAGACAGGAGAAAAAATGAGACCAATACAGGTGAAAAAATATCTTATCCACCTTCCCTTACCTCCAAGTATTGACTACATTTATCTCTTTATTCTAGAACCTCACTAATAGCAGTAAAATTTAAAAGAAAGAGAAAATGCAAATGTGGATGTTTAAGCAGAAGTTTTGTGAACTTAACTAATTTTTTTTTTTTTTTTTGCGGTACTGGGGATTGAACCCAGGGGCATTCTACCTCCAAGCTACACCCCCGGCCCT
>PVJS01052246.1:0-7500 GCA_004027185.1 Glis glis
TCTCTCTCTCTCTCTCTCTCCCCCTCTCCTTAGTGAGGCCCTCCACAACTTCGTGAGACCCGGTTTCAAAATAAAGTATAAAAATAGGGCCGGGGGTGTAGCACGGAGGTAGAACGCCCCTGGGTTCAATCCCCGGTACCACAAAAAAAAAAAAAAGAAAACAGACTACTAAAGAAAAGGAGGTCATGACCCGTTAAAACACATAACAAATATATACTACATGGCCTCAAACCTTTTTCTTTTTTAATTTTTTTTTTTTTGGTACTGGGGATTGAACCCAGGGGCATTCTACCTCTGGGCTACCCCCAGCCCTTTTTGTTTTTTTATTTTGAAACAGGGTCTCGCTAGGTTGCTGAGAATCTTGCTACATTGCTGAGGTTGGTCTTGAACCTGCGATCCTCCTGTCTCAGCCTCCCAAATACTGAGATTACAGGCATGCGTGACCACACTTGGCTCAAACCATTTTTTTAAATCTGGATTTTTTCATAGTAAATGTCAAAGAGTGCATATTAGATATTAGAATACAAAGCTTCCTTATAAAGAAAAAACTCAACACATTAATTAAACTTTACAATGTGGACAAATAAACCATACTCCAAAACAGAGAAGGAAGAAGGAAGGAAGAATTTCGTATTAATCTTTTTTTTGTGTGTGTGGTGCTGGGGATAGAACCCAGGGGAATTCTACCTCTGAGCTACACCCCCAGCCCTATTTTATTTTTATTTTGAAACAGGGTCTCGCTAGATTGATGAGAGTCTCACTACTGGCTGAGGCTGTCCTTGTCCTCGAACCTGCGATCCTCCTGTCTCAGCCTCCCAAGTACTGGGATTACAGGCGTGCGCCACCATGCCCGGCGTATTAAACAATCTTGAGTAAAATCCAAGATATGTGTGAATGCTCCCTGTACACACCCTCTAAAGAGGAAACTGAAAATGGGATATTTGCTGAGGGAGGTTGAGAGAAGGGGTTCAGCAACAAATCACCTTGAAGGCCCCTGGTTCCGGGGACAGCACTTCCAAAGAACCATTGGAACTTCTGCTGCCAGGACGCGTTCTTGAATTTGAGGCTGGTTTTGAAATTCCATCTAGGTTTCCCTTTATAATGTCCATTGACATCCTAAAACAAACAAAGAAATAATTAAAAAGCAAGGGACTTGAATGTTTAAATGTTTCAGTAGTTAATTAATGTTTATATCCAGTTACTCAGAGCCTATGTTTTAAGTTACTACCAAAGTCACTCTTAAAGGTTCCCCAATTTCATCATGGACATGGATTGCTATGTCAGCATAGGCACAAAACAGACCGCCCTGGATGTTAGACACTAAAAACAGCTAAACTAGAATGCAGTGAATGCCATCTCGCTGGGTTCCTTGTGCCTGCAGGAGAAAACATTTCCTGTGTCCTTGGTCTTCCCTAAGGGAACACTCACAGGACATCTGTCTCTCAACCAAGATTCGCTTCATCTTAATGAATTTTTTTTTCAGTACTGGGGACTGAACCCACGAGGCACTCTACAACTGAGTTACATTACCAGCCCTTTTTATTTTTTAAGACAGGGTCTTGCTAAGTTGCCCAGGCTGGCCTTGAACTTGTAATCCTCCTGCCTCAGCCTCCCAAATAGCTGCAATTACAGGCATGTGCCACCAGTTATCTTACTGATTTTCCAAGGCCTCCCAGCTACCCTCTGGTTTTGTCTTCCTTATTCTAGCTTTTCCTGCTCTAGCTGGCCTTCAGCCTGGGCTTCCCTCCCAGCTCTGACTTCTCTCCTGCTTGGTGCCACATTTTCTAGGAGCACCGATCTCTAGGGCACTGCTGTCATTTGATTATCCCTCTCCTTCTATAGCCCATGATTCTAGTTCTGCCCTCAGACACAAGAACCAAACCTACTTCCTTCGTTAGAGGACAGACTTTCATTATCTGATTACACTTTACCAATCTCAACTATTTTACACAAGACACCATTCACAGACCTCTCACTACCCTGGCTGCTCTATTGCCAGTGCAGTTTTTTCAAAGCAAGAAGTACTTGGGAGGCTGAGACAAGAGGATCACAGGGTCGAGGCCAGCCTCAGCAACTTAGTGAGATTCTCAGCAACTTAGTGAGACCCTGTTTCAAAAAAATAAAAAAGGGCTAGGAGTGTAGCTCAGAGGTAGAATGCTCCTTAGTTCAATCCAAGAAAGAGAGTGAAGAAAGGAAGGGAAGGAGGGTTTGGTTAAGCCAGAGGGAGAACATGGGCAGTAGAGGCATACTGATACTTCCAAACTATGCCCTTGATCAGGACCCTTCCAGATTTGCCCAGTGATGTTGGGGTAACATGCATGCTGAGTAAAATGGAAGATAAAGGGAGAATTCCATTCCTCTCATTATTTAGCTTTACATGTGAATGGGTATCTTTCACCAAATCCTCTCTAAATTTTTATAATTATGTATTAAACCATTTCTCTCATAACAGAACAAAGGATAATTGCCTCTACCCTTGCAAATATTAACATATTTCCTTTCTTACCCTACAAAATGACTCATCTTTCTTTGTGATCCACAGAGGCAGAGTCCAGAGAAGCTTTGGACTTAGGAGGAAGCACAAACATTACCGACCTAAAGCTCCTGTTAGGCACACAGAGGGATAATCCAGCTTGGCCTCCGACCATTCAACGTGCCAAAGCTGATACTTGAGAGACAACCCTTCCCATCTCAGCAAAAAAAGGCATTGATCTCAACATTATTCAGACTCTGCAAAAGGGTTTGAGCTTGCTCAGGAAGGCACTGACATTATTATTGTGGGATGATGGATCACCCTGGCCTGTCACGTCACAACCAAAAAGCGTAAGTCACCAAAAGGCCAAATGTCTTGTAAATGCCCTAAGCAGCCTGTCAAGGGAGACTTATCGCAGCTCACAGAAGGAGCATGAGATGGAAGCATCCGCAGAGCTGATGCAATACATGTCAATAAAGGGAGAGGTGCAGGGAACCATCACTGACATGATCAGCTAAAAGGCTCCAGAAACCTTTCAATTTACTTTAGAAGTGGGTCTCGTCTATTATGTCCTCTCCTGCAAATAATAAATGAAATGCAGTTCCCGGGAAAGGTTGAGGGTGTGATTCGGAGGCTATCATTGAATTCAGACATGTGGGAAAATGTCTGGATAAAGAGCGTCGAAACCAGATCTTATAATGTATCTGAGTGAGAAGAAATCTCGACTGCCATATAGAAATTCCACAAGAAAATATACAAGAAAGGAAGCGATCAAAGAACACATAGTTATAACTATACAGACATTGAATACTGACTTAACCACATAGTGATAGCGTGTCTTAATTAATAGAATGTGTGTGGGGGAAAAGTGTGCAAAAGGAGGGGCCAATATAAAAAAGTCTAATCTATCATAACAAGAAATCAAAGACCACATCTAAAAAATAATAAAGGCAAGCTGTAGTTAACTAAACATTCTATTTTAGAGTGCAAGAAGGTACCTCTGGGAACTGAAACTAGGAATTGTTCTTTTTTCCCTCCAGCAAATAGTACAGTTTTGACATTTCTTAGTACATTACTTTAACAAAAGTAAAACTAACTTTAAAATTAATAAATAAATGTAAAATATGAATTTTTCAAGGGATTGGAAGGAAGCACAAAGATAGTTCGCATAATTATGGAATTAACGACTTACTAAGCATGAGACTAAAAACATAAATCAAAAACGAAGAGACTAATAGATTTGATTACACAACATTTAGTGCCCTTAAGTCTCAAACATAAAAAAGAATTCTAAATGAAATGAAAAGGCACCTAACAAACGGGGGGAAATATATGCAACTAGATGATATGCAAAGGATTAATAAATTTACATATTTAAATTTACCAATAAATTTATCAATCAATAAGAAGAAGAAACATTCCAATAGAAGACTGGCTAAGGCTGGGCTTGGTGGAACATGCCTGTAATCCCAGTACTTGAGAGACTGTGACAGGAGAATCACAGGTCAGAAGCCAGCCTCAACAATTTAGCTAGACACTCAGCAACTTAGTGAAACTCTGTCTTAAAATACAAAGGGCTGGGGGTGTAGCTCAAAGGTAGAATGCCACTGGGTTCAATCCCTACTGCTACATACAAAAAATAAATAAAATAAATTTTTTAAAAAAGACTGGGTAGAGGAGGCTGAGACCGGAAGATCCGGGGTTCGCAGCGAGCCTCAGCTACTTAGTGAGGCCCTCTGCAACTTAGTGAGACCCTGTTTCAAAATAAAGAACAAAAAATAGGGCTGGGGGTATAGCCCAGAGGTAGAATGCCCCTGGGTTCAATCCCCAGTACCGAAAAACAAAACTGGCTAAGGGCGTAAACAAAAACTTTATATAAAAGAAAGGAAGAAAGAGAGGGAAGGGAAAGGAAGAAAGAGGGAAGGAAAAAATGAGGGAGGGAGAGACAAATTGTCAATAACCTTGCTTTAAAAGAGCCCAATTTCTCTAATTACAAGAATATATAGAAAGAGACCTGCAACATGATCACATGTCAAGGAAGGAAGAACGGTAGGTTCTGGATTGGTAGATTCCTGGATATCCTCATGTCTTTTTTTTACCTTTTGCTTATCTGTATTTTCTGGTTTTCTATTAAGTATGTATTGCATTCATAATTAAAGAACTTATTTACTATAGAAAGATTTCTGAAATTTACTAAAAATTTTCAAAAATAAATAAAAATTACCCAACATCCCACTACCCTGAGCTAATCACTGCTGGTACGTGCCTTTTCTATTTTTCCTCTATGTCTTTTTCAGCAAAATTAGACTCATATTTCCTACTTAACATTACATGATGAGCATTTTCTTATAATATTAAGATACTTAAATTCAGAATATTACTTATTTTATGATATTTGATTAAATAGATATATGACCAGATTCTAAGTTGTAACAAATCACTACTAACACTTGCCAACTTTTGATGACATTCATTTCCAACAAGAGTAATTTGAACTTTTTCATACAGTGTTATAAGAAATGCAACTTCCATGGGTTATTAAGGCCAAAATGGGAACATATGGCTGCTGTAATCTGATATTTTCGGATGAGTGAAAGAATCAGAACAAAATGAGTCCTCCTCTGCTTAATAATTACAAATAGCATGACCAAAAAAAAAGTGAAATTAATTTATTTTCATTATTTTTGCCTAAAATTATTTATGGTCAATGTTTTTGCCTTTTATATTTGTTTATTATGTAAGGTATACTTGCCCATGATAGAAACAATCAAATAATACAGAAGAATGAACTACTGAATGGATAAAGTAACTGTGGTACAATCACGTATGCACATCTGTACAATGGAATAGTACTCAGCAATAAAAGGGAACAAGCAAATGATGCACAGAACGTGGTGAATATCAGCTGTATTATGTTAAAGTGAAAAAAGCCAGACTCAAAAGGTGACATACTGTTTGCTTCCATCAGTGTGACTCTCTGGAATAGACAAAACTAGAGGGAGAGAACATTGATGAGTGGTTGCCAAGGTGGAGGATAGAGATGGGGATTATTAAGGGATTTGGGGGATAAAAACTATTATGCATTTTGATTGTGATGAAACTATTCTGTATTTTGATGTGTCAAAACTCATAGAACTGTACATTTAAGGGTGAAAGTTGCCATTTGTAATGATACCTTAATTTTAAGTAAATATCTTTGTACCAATTTTTTTTTTTTTTTGCGGTACCGGGAATTGAACCCAGGGGCGTTCTACCTCCGAACTACACCCCCGCCCTATTTTTTTTATACTTTATTTTGAAACTGGGTCTCATGAAGTTGCGAGGGCCTCACTAAGTAGCGGAAGCTGGCTGCGAACCCGGATCCTCCGGTCTCTGCCTCCCAAGTACAGGGATTACAGGCGTGCGCCACCACGCCCGGCTTGTACCAATCTTTAGTTAAGCTCATACAACCGTAAGATAAATTAAAATTGCTGAACACTTTTTTATATTAATGTGCTTTTATTGGTGCATTATAGTCTCACATCATAATGTAAATCATGTTGACGGTCCTCCAAATTGTGATCCTAAAAGACTGTACAAAACTACACTACCAACAAGGTGTGATCAAGGTGCCCATTTCCCCACACTGGCTTGTCGCCAATCTGCTTCTCAAATCCTTTTAATCTTCGGCAATCTCAAGTGTCCGAAGGTATCTGTAAGTATGACTTACATTCCTTTAAGTATGAGGCTAGTTGAGTCGTTAGTGTTTACTGGCCGTCTTTTTATTTTCATGGTTTTTTGTGAAATGCCTATTTACATCCTTTGCCGTTTATGGTCTAATTTAAATGATTGATTACTTCTAGATTTTAGCGGCTACAAGGCGGGGGAAGGTGGGAGTCCTAACCCTGGGAAGGTTTGCACCGGGTCCAGAAAACCAGTGGCATAAGAGACCTCGTGGAGCTGCGGAGAGGGGCTCAGACCGCCGGCCCCTCCCGCGCCTGGCCCCGCCCCTGCTGCTCCCGCCCCGCCCTCTCATTGGCCCTGCCCGCTCTCCCCAGCTGTCCGTCTTCGGCCACGTGGCTGACACTACCCCGCCCCGCCCACTCATTGGCTAGACGCGCGGCGAATGAACACGCTCGTCATTTGCGCGGTCCCTCACCTTCTTGGCGGGGACTCGGGGGGACTAACCGCCAGTCCAGAGCGCTGACGGGCCCAGCAGCAGCACGCCGCCGACACTCGCCGCGTCACCCGCTTCTCCCCACAGGAAGGGGTCTCTCCCGCCAACGCAGCATCACTGAAGGCGGAGTATGCGGCCGGTCCAAAACCCTCCGGCCTCTAGGAACGCTGTTTCCAGGCAACCAGAGCACGACGCTCCTAGTCTCGCGATAGGAGAAAAGGGCTGTACCATCCAGAAATGGATCGTGGGGTCCCGGGCAGTCAAGAGGGCTGCTGCAACCCGGTGGGGATGAGGCGCTGGGGTGGCGCTGCAATCTTGAGTCTTTGCTACGGATCGTGTGGTTGGGGAATGGTTTGCTCCTATTTAGATTGGACTCAGAAAGAGGACCCCAGGTGCTTGTAGAGCTCTGGTACCTATTACTATGATGTCCTGTTGGCCAGCTACCCTTTCTGATCTCAGTTTCCTTCACGGTAAAATGAGGATGATAATTATTCCCTCCTCGCTAGACTGTTGTGCAGCTGAAAGCGATCATGTATGTGAAGTTCTTGGTAGATTTTTGGTGCTATGTACATTTTAAAAATATATTAGTTTTTCACAGATTGGGATGTAGTCCAAAAAGTGGTAGTCATTACTACTGCACCTTCTTCTCTTCATAGTTCCTCAATCCTCTGTGCATGAAGACTGTTTGCCCAACGGATTTTCCTCATCCCCAGTACCATCAAACGTCAGCTGTGTTCCAGTCTGAATGGCGCTTTACAGTTTACAAGCCATTCTCCCATTCGTGGCCCCTTTGTGCTCATAATTTTAGGTAGGTAGGAATGTGTGTTTTTTCCGTCTTTCTCAGCAAAGCAAAATAGTCATAGTTAAGTGA
>PVJS01052246.1:12500-13678 GCA_004027185.1 Glis glis
CATCCCATGAGCTGGCATAATTATTACTCAGTTGTTTGAGCAGAACATCAAAAGATTAGTTTTTCCGCAGTCACCCAGGATTCCAGCCCAGGTCCAATGCCGGCTCTCCCAACCTCCTCACGGGTCTGAATTCCAGAAAAGAGGTTAATTGTGTCCACTAGATGGTGCTGATTGTCTTTTCTTAAAGAAAACAACTGCAGCAGCTCTTTCAAAAAAAAAAAAAACACTCTTTGGATTTTAGGTGTGATTCAAGAAACCGTTGGACTGAAATATCCTGCATGTTTGAACTGTGCCTGGGTGCATCTTTAAATAGCCATTCAAAGAGGAGACAGGAAAATTAGATCTAAAAAGAATGAATTTTTAAAAATATCTAGCACACATTATAAATATCTAATATAAAATAACAAGTTGGTGGCTCTGAGAAACTGAAAGTTCTTACACATATTTACATAAAATCGACAGATGTGAAAAGTCCATGTTCTATTCCATTTACCCCTTTTGTACCAACTGCACCCTGTCTAGCACCTCCCAAATTCTGCTTGACCACATTGCCATCCATGTAAGCAAGGGTCATGAACAGGGAATAAATAAAACTAAGGAATAAAAAATGAGTTCTGGAATAGGTAATCTTCTTTCTATTCAAAGTAAGTGTTTACTGTCATGGGGAGACACGCTAATTCTGTGGATCCTTGGCCTCCACGATGAAAAAGAATTTCAACACGTGCCATCAGAAAAAAGCAAAGGTCTAATTCAAGAAAGGTGGGGATACAGGTTCAGGGAGCTGGGGGCCACCCCAAAAAGGGGAGAGCAAGTCTTTCTGTGTGTGTTCATCCATCCAAGCAAGCAAGAGAGCGTTTTGTGGCCTTCTCAGTCCTTTTATAGGAGGGGGCAGATAGGGTCTGGCAACTGATGAGTAGTGGCCGGCTGGTGTCTGACCTTGTCCTCCCCATTGACCCTTTGTTTCTCAGGAATCTCAGGTGGGGAGAGGAGCAATTGTGATTAAAGGTGTGGACTCATTAAGGCTTCTGCCTGAGACTGAACACGCCCTATGGGATGGAGTTAGATTATGAACTTTCAAAATTTTAAATCTATATTTTTCTTCCCAATGTCTCCTTTCTGCCCAATATTTCTTCTATCCTACCTCATTTACTATCTTTTTTTCTGTGTGTGTGTGTGTG
>PVJS01052247.1:0-13678 GCA_004027185.1 Glis glis
CAGTACTTTGGGAGGCGGAGACCGGAGGATCCGGGTTCGCGGCCAGCCTCAGCTCTCTTGCTCTCTCTCTCTCCCTGTCTCTCTCTCTCGCTCTCTTTCTCCTTAGTGAGGCCCTCCGCAACTTCGTGAGACCCGGTTTCAAAATGAAGTATAAAAAAAATAGGGCCAGGGGCATAGCGCGGAGGTAGAACGCCCCTGCGTTATATCCCCGGTACCGAAAAAAAAAAATTTCAAAAGAAGAGTTGTTCAAAAGTGTCTTTTGAACACAGCCTACCTTGACCACTCAATTAAAAATTCTGCGTAGCTCCCCTTTTTCTAACACTTTCTATTTCTGTAGCACTTAATCATTTTTTAACAGTAAAGCTTATTGCTTTCTGACATACTATACAGTTTACTTATTTATCATGCTTATTATTTATTATCTCCCCTTGTAAGAAAAACAGCTCCAAAGGCCAGGCGTGGTGGCACACGCTTGTAATCCCAGTACTTGGGAGGCTGAGACCGGAGGATCCGGGTTCGTGGCCAGCCTCAGCTACTTAGTGAGGCCCTTCGCAACTTAGTGAGACCCTGTTTCAAAATAAAGAATAAACAAATGGGGCTGGGGGTGTAGCTCGGAGTTAGAATGCCCCTGGGTTCAATCCCTAGTACCGCAAAAAAAAAAAAAAAGAAAAACAGCTCCAAAATGGCAGGGGTCTTTGTCTATTTTGGTTGCTGATGTATCCCAAGCCAGAGAATAGTGCTTGGCACATAAAACACACACAGTAATTACCTGTTGACTTGAATGAATAAATTATCCTGAGAGATTAGGAGGAAGCAATGGAAACCACAATTAATTCTTTTTAAACATAATATTATATGTCAGTGGAAAACACTGGGAGGCTGGGAAGTAATTACAACAAAACACAGTAGAGAACCTTTTGTTTCTGCTCCCCAGCCTACATGGCTGCCTTGTAAGTTTAAAAAGGTTCTTAAAAAGAACCTCTCCAAAAAGGTTCTCTTTGCATTAGCTGATACACATCTTCAAGACATCAATCTTACTGGATGAAAACACATGGAGAACTTGTAAGACTGAGTAGGTGCACCAGCAAAACATCCAGCCCAGAAAAGAAATCAGATCCCAGTAGTAATGTTTGTAGGAGCTGAAGTTAAAAAGAAATAACAGAGCACTTGTAATTCTGGTTCTTGATAGTAGTTATTTGTGGATGAAGGTGCTGCGGAGGAAGGCGCAAGGACATCTGTCTGCTTGGGAAATCTCTCAAAACGAATGAAAAAAGATCCATCTTATTTCCACTGGGGCATCAAGTTATGGCCTGGAACAATTTATTTTTCCCAGGCTACTTCAGATCTAAACGTGTTTTTAAAAGCAAGCCCAATGAAAGATTAGATAAACAACTGGACTATGTTTTTTACACTCTGGTAACATAAACATTTCAAATTCCTCCCTAACTCCTTACAAGCATAAATCTCTAATTCCAGAGAAGGTGAAATATCCTCAAAGTTTAAACATTACTTTGAATTATTCACATTTACCTCCATTTCCATCTTACACTTTTTGGCAATGAAAAGCCAGGTTTTGTCCAAACTATGGTACTATGACTCCCTTCCAATTGTAAAACAACTTGGACTAACCCCAGCTCTACTCCTTTGAAGATGGAACACAGCAGCCCTTCCCAGCGGTTTCTTTTCTCTCCTTTCTCACCTCCTATACATCCTGTACTGCCCTTTTTCAAACCAAGCTTTATAAACACAGAAAGGAAACATGGAGCTGTCTGCCTACAATTAAGCTATGAAAACAACTTCAACATGATGTCAAACACAATAGAAATGGGTGGGTAATGCAAGAAAAGAGAGTGGAGAGGGGAGTTCTCTGGCTTAGAGTAGGAGACATAGAATAAAATTCCCTGGAAGCTGGACATGGTGACACCTGCCTGGAATCCCAGTACTTGGGAGGCTGAAACAGAAGGATCCAGGTTCAAGGCCTGCCTCAGCAACTTAGCGAGACCCTGTTTCAAAATAAAAAGGGCTGGGTGTGTAGAATGCCCCTGGGTTCAATCTCCAATACCAAAAAAAGACAAAACAAATAAAAAAGTTCCCTGGAGAAGGAGCTCTGTGAGAACATCCCTGGAGGAAGGGAGAGAGGGAAAGAATGGAGGAAAACACAGTCTGTAAGTTAGAGTGGAAGGATGGTGGCTGGGACAGAAGAGAAGACACTGGGCTGGCAGAGCCATTTCATTTCTTCCATATTCTGCTGTTTATGGGACAATTTTACCTGATCTTGGTCCTCGCAACTTTGAGTGGTAGAGTAAGAAAAAATCTGCATGCCCACACCCTCCAAAAAAACCCACACACCCAAGCTAGCTCCAGGGCAGGTTGTTAATACCTTTGGGTTTCTATCTCCTCATTTGAAAAATAGAAATACCTTCCTAAGAAACAATTATGAGTAAATGAGATGTCATGGAAAGCCTCAGAAACTGAGTCATGCTCTGTAATTGGCCAACGCAAGACGAGACGACAAGGCAATGGCCCTGTTGGTTGTAGAGGCTGGGTCTCCTGTGCAGTGCGTATTCCCACCAAAGCACAGAGCAGGAGAGAAACACGGGGGCAGAAATTGAGGGAGATGAAAAGAAGTACAGGTATATAAAGTGAAAATGTACGGATAAGAAACAGTGTAAATAATACAGACAACTAGAGATCCAAACCACAGGTTCTGAGAGTGAACAACTGGATACAATCTTAAACACAAAAAGGATGACTGTGAAGGGACACGACTAAGGACTGACACATGGCAGCTGAATAATAACTATATCCGTGCATTTTTTAGTTCATATGGTCTAGCCATAGCACTACCTACTTTACACATATGTTCATTTAACAGTACCCTAAAATGAATAGTTATTAAGTGTCTCATTTTACAGATGGTGACACTAGGCTCTAACAAGCTGAAATAATTTGTTCAAAATCACACAATAGTAAGTGGGAGAGGTGGAATTCAAATTTGTTACATGCTGACTCCAAAATTCAAGTTCTAAACTATTCCATTATGTTGTTTCTCCCTGTTAGAAAGAAAAGGCATAGAGCAACGAAACTGAAAATTTACTGCCCAAAGACTTATGAGTTTTAGACTGGTAAAAATATGACTCTGATGTACCCCATATCCTCAACACCCACTCCATCTCCTGCTCAAAAGAAAGTGAAGGGGTGTAAGACAATCACTGAGGTTTCATCTCAGTAGATAAGAAATGTATGCATTAGAAAAAAGGTAAAGTGATCATAATTTTTAAATAGTATGATTGCATGCCTAAAAATGTTATTTTTAATAATTTTTAAATAGTATGATAATTTTTAAATAGTATGATTGCATACCTAAAAAGACTATGAAATAAAAATCTATCAAAACAGATAGAAGATTATAAAATATATATAAAATATATAGGACTAGGGGTGTTGCTCAGTGGTGGAGTGCATGCTTAGCATGAACAGGGTCCTGGGTTCAACTCCCAGCACAACACATATACACACACAAATATATATAAGTATACATATATATGCATATATAAATATAAAAAATTGATATTTTCCCTCTGCATTAATAAATATAGTCATTAATAACCTTATAGGGATTGTAATAATGAAAAAGACACCCATTAATTTTTTTTCAGAAACAATATACTAGGGGAAAAAACTAAAAAAGAAATGCCAAGGCCTATAGGATAAGAATTAAAGTTTATGGACAGACATAAAACATTTGAATACATGGACAAAACTACAATACAATAAAACTCAACTGCCTTCAAATTTTACTACAATTCCAATCTAAATCCCAAAAGGATGTTTTAAACTTGACCATATAATGCTAAATCTCCTAAGTCTTTGAGAAGAACCAAAAAGAGTGAATAAAAATAATAATGGTGGGGGGATTTGCACCACTGTTTTTAAGACATTAGAAAGGACAGTCATGACAGTATTGGTCTTGGTGTCAGCACAATGACAACAGAGCAAAATGCAATAGCACAGAAATGCAAGAAATAGTGCCATTTATATAAGAATATTAAGAAATTATAAAAGCATTTCAGATTAATGGGGAAATCATATGTTAATAAATTGTGCTAGGTTTGTGATAAACTATTTGAAAAAACTACAGTTAGATGTATTAAATAAATTTCAGGTGTTTTAAACAGTTCATTGTAAAGGTATAAGGAGAAAAAAAGTAAAAAAAAAAACCCCAACAATTGGAATCAGTGGAGGTAGAGATGAACATATTTGACTGGCAACAGGAAGTCATGTTACAAAAATCCAAACAAATTATCTTAACATTTGAAACACACACAGAAAAGCTTCAGAAAATATATTCTTAAAATACAATAAAAACAGTGGGTTAATTTCTTTTAGATACAAAGTTCTCTTCATATCTATAATATAAGCTGATATTCTGATTAAAAAATGGGGAAGCATGAAGCAGGAATTTACAGAAAGAAAGCTATGAAATGCTAATAAATGATGAGAATGATACAAATTATTACAAAATTATCAGAATAAATGGCCCAAACTCTTTTTTAAAAAAATTCAACCTTAATAGTAGCCACACATACACTATTAAAATTCTAGTTTCTACTTTTGGCATTAGCAAAGATGAAAAAGAATAAGGACCTCTGATACCATGGAGGCACCAAAAAGTCAGCAGTGAACTTTATTTTTTATTTATTTATTTTTTTTGTGGTACTGGGGATTGAACTCAAGGCTTTTTACCTCCAAGCTACACCCCCAGCCCTATTTTTTATTCTTTTATTTTAAAACAGGGTCTCATTAAGTATCAGAGGGCCTCACTAAGTAGCTGAGGCTGGCCGTGAACCTGGATCCTCCGGTCTCAGCCTCCCAAGTACTGGGATTACAAGCGTGCGCCACCACTCCCGGCTTCCAGTGAACGTTAGAATCAAGAAATTCTTGGAGAGTGAGCCAAAGGAGAAGCAAGCTCCATGATTCTAGCCCCTTCCTCTCAGGCATCAAGCAAAGTGGGTATAACATCCTCATGCAGATGTGGAACGCAGCAGTGTTTATAATAATTTCAAAATGAAACTACCTAAAGATCAGCAGTCAGGGTTACAACATCCGCACACATGTGTCTGTTACACATCTCTCGCTCTCAAGGTCTTGCAGTTCGCTTCCTGAATGGGGTCTGGTTTTGCACGCTCCTTTGCTCTTACTTACATTGAGTCTCTGAGGGGAATGTCCTCCCCTAATTTCTTTTAAATGATAATAATTACAGAAGTAACAATGGCAACAATGGCTAATATTATCAAGTGCTTTTAAAAGGCAAATGCTGTTCTAAATAACATACATATGATTAACACTTATGACTGGTAACAACCCTATAAGATAATACTATTATTGTCTTCACTTTACAGGTAAGAAAACTGAAGTACCAAGGGGCTAAATAACCCACTCCAGGGCACCCAGTCGGCTAGTGTGAGAGCTTTGATTCAAGCCCATCCCAAACTAGGGCTCTGAGTCCACATCCACAGCATTCAGCCTCTCCAGGTCTCTAGGTCACCGCCTTGTAAAATTTCCTCCAGCCCCAAGCCCAGAGACAGGCCCGGCTCCCAAACCTCCTACAACTCTCCTGATGAGAGCCCAGCACACGCAGTTTGGCATCTTTATTTGTACGTCTTCTTCCCCAGACTCTCCAGTGCTGAGGATTTTATATTACTCTGGTTTATATCTCCCACATTTAAGCACAATTATAGGGAGAAAGGGGTGCATGTTTACTCAGTAAATAATTTAACATAAAATATATGCACAAGAAAATTAGAGAAACTGAATATCAAGGATCAAATGAGAGAAGTCTGAGCATAGGGAGAGTCAAGGACCAAGGAAAGACAGATGACAGAATGACAGACGTACATACGTACGTGTGTGTGTGTGTGTGTGTGTGTGTGTGTGTGTGTGTCTACAATCTATTCTCTAGCTAATGGATATCAACCAAAAGACAAAAAAAAAAACCCCAAAATAGAGAAGTAAAAAAAAGGAGAGGGGAGAGGGGAAGAGAAGCACCATGCTTCCTCTACTTGTCAGAACTGCCCTAAGTGCTTTCACATTAAGATACATCACTTAAAGTGAAAAGCCAAAAAGATGGTCTTACTGGTGTGTCTGAAGGCTCCTTTTGAGTTCCCTGAAAGCAGTGAGGCTAGTCTGAGAAAAAAAGCAGATCTCTGTTTCCAATGCACGCCAAACTGTAGATACCAGCTTAATGAAGCAAGAAGGTGTATCTAATAGAGCAAAAAAGTATAAGTAAAAGGGAGCAAGAAGCCAAGCGTGGTAGCTCATGCTTGTAATCCCAGTACTTGGGAGGCTGAGACCGGAGGATCTGGGTTCGTGGCCAGCCTCAGCTATTGAGTGAGGTCTCCGCAACTTAGTGAGACCCTGTTTCAAAATGAAGAATAAAAACAAATAGGGCTGGGGGTGTCACTAGGAGGTAGAATGCCCCTGGGTTCAATCCCCAGTACTGCAAAAAAGGGGGGGGAGCAGGAAGGGTAAGGCATCATATTACTTAGTTCTTATCCAGCAGTCCTTTCCAACGGTGGTACCTCTGGCAGGAGGCAGGAATGGATGTGAATGGTGCTCCCACCAACTGAGCAGAGAGCACCATGCGGTCATAATAGGAGCCATTTAACAAGGCAGCCCAAGGATGGGAGAGATGCTTGCCAAATTGAAACGAAGGGAAGTCTTTGATCACTCAAATCCTCATGTTCTCTTTAAGCCCATACAAATGTACAATGCACCAGATCAGCTCCTGAAGGGCTCCAAGATGGTTCTTACTAAATGTTTATGGAATTGAATGCAATTGAAGTGGGCAGCAGGTCAGGTGAGCAGCAAAAGAATGTAAAGGGCAAAGTGTCCAGAAAGTGCATCAGATGTACACAGACACAGACACACACACACACACACACACAGAGGCACACACACACACGGCCTGTGTGTGCCATATAATGACATTCAGTCAACTGTGAATATGATGGTGTTCCCACAAGATGGTATCACCTAGTGATGTTGTCGTCATCTTAGTTTGTATGAGTATGCTCTATGTTTGTACAATGACAAAATCACCAAAAAATGCATTCTCATATCCTCATCACTAAGTGATGCATGACTGTGTGTGTATATATGTTGTGTAGAGATAAGGTATAACTATGGAAAGGGGACAGAGACCATATTGCTCTCCTAGTTAAAGTCCTTAATTTAGGCTCCACTTAGCTCCTCAGGATAAAGACTACATTTCCCACAATCTGCCCTGGCCTTCACGTCAGCCTCTTCCCAGTCTCATGTTTCTGGGATTCGCCCACAGTTCCACACACCTGTGCCTTGTGAACATACAATACACTCTACCTGGAATCCCTCCATCTCGGCCTAAGTCCTCCCAGTCTTCCCAAAACTACTCATCCTCTACTCAGGGCCTTCACTGACCCCTGGCCTGACTGCACTTGACGTGAGGACTTTGGGTCAGTATTTCTTTTTTTTTTTTTTTTTTTTGCGGTACCGGGGATTGAACGCAGGGACGTTCTATCTCCGTGCTACGCCCCTGGCCCTATTTTTTATATTTTATTTTGAAACCGGGTCTCACGAAGTTGCGGAGGGCCTCACTAAGGAGAGCAAGTGAGCGAGAGAGAGAGAGAGAGAGAGAGAGAGAGCGAGCTGAGGCTGGCCGCGAACCCGGATCCTCTGGTCTCCGCCTCCCAAAGTACTGGGATTACAAGCGTGCGCCACCACGCCGGGCCGGTTGGTGTTTCCTTCAAATAATGTTATGTACATATCCAGAATTATCAATGCCAATCTCAATAACATGTGCAGGGAAGGGGAGGAAGTGGGAGAGACCCGGAGGGAAGTATACCAAGTGCTGTGTGCATGTGTGTTCCTATCACTCTGAGCCTCACTATGATGTGTAAATACAGTGTATCAATAAAAGTATATTTTAAAGAAGGAGTTGGTAGTGGTTAGGAAAAAGAGAAAAAGAATATATGACATGACATGACGTCGCGTCCAAGAAAAAAGAAAGAACAATCACAGGTTCTACAAAGGCTTTCTGGAAGCTTCCTGATGCCTGTGTGCAAAACAATTCAGAGCAAAACTGTCCAGCGAATAACAATGAAGAGGGAAAATAAGAAGAGAAACCATAAGAGTGCATTATCTATTAAGAAACTGATAGTGAATTATTCAGGAAATTGCATGTTTAAATTTATGTGAGTTAAATAAAACAACCCTGAAGCAATATATGCTATATATCTTATAGCTTTTACTTTCTAAAATTCCTGTAAAGATAAAATGAGATCATACTGATGATTTGGAAAAGGTCACAATATCATAAGAATGTGAGTGGTGGTCATCATTCTGGAACCAGTAAGGGTTTTTGCCACCAACTCCTAGATAAACCCCGCTGGAGGGTGCCACTTCTCCTAATGTGCACGAAAGCAAAGGCAGCCCTTTATCAGCCGAGCCCTGTTCCTTACTGCCGAGGTTTGCGCAGCTAAGGAGAGCCAGCCAGAGTCTGTGAGGGAGTAATGTCGGCCTTCATGCGCAACAATTGCTTCTTTATTTGATGCCTATTTGTCAAGCAGAGATACAGCTAGACAGGCCATAAAACAGACCTCTGTTTTTACAGGACTAAGCTTAGGTTGAGGTAACGTGGCTTTTTATGTACAAGATAATGGGCTTAATGTGCTGGGTCCATAATGTTTATAGATATAAAAACTTAGAAATACCTCCATTTTGCCAGTGAGAAGAACTTACTCTGCTATCTTTTCATTCTATCAGAAAAACTAGTTATTTCTTAAAATAATGTGCTTTTATGATCTTTTTCTTCCCCAAATGAGTACAAAGTGTATTCACCCAACTTCAGAAGTAAAGAAATAATCATTTCTCTCTCTCTCCAAGAAGGTTGTGGCCAGCGACTGGCTATGTAACACCACTCGGTATAGCTACGCACCAATGTTAAAAACTTTACTTTCCCCAAAGGTTTTGTCCTGAATGTTAAGGTTCACAATGCAAAAAGGATTAAACCTCTAACCTTCCAAGTCACTGACTGAATCATGGGTCTCAGTGATAGTCATGGAAACCCTCAGCATATAAAACTGGAAAAGCTCAAAATTATTTTAGCATCCCAGCTGAATCCATCCCCCCATATATGTTCAAACTGGAATGATTTCTGTTGTATCCCTTTCGGCTATTTCTGGAAGAGACAAATGAATAACTCCCATCTGCCAGTTTGATCTGTAAAAAATTTCCCCTCGGTGAAATTATCCTTTAACAACCTCCCAGGACACTCTCTGGTTCAGTCTCTTGTAGGATCCTTTGATGTTTTCTCTGGTCTCTTATGAACAGCATATGGGTAGCCATCACTTAAAAGAGAAAAACAAAAGTCTCATCTGGGAACATAAGGAATAGCAATCATTTTGCATACAAATAAGCAATCTTATTTCTTGATTGCTATCTAATTCCATTTCTACCCAATTTCCATGAACTTTCTTCAATAGTACTTGTAATTATATTATGCGGATGCTAAAATATGTGTGTTAAAAAATGTCAATTTCTTCCACAGTCTTTGCTAGACAATGCCTTGTGATTAGCTTTCTGTTCTCAGGTGATCATCTGGTAGACCTGTCAACCAACAACAACCAATGTGGTTAGACAACTACATTACCTGGATGGACTGAGCTTCAAAACCAAAAACGATGTAGTGTGGTGATGAGGACCAGGCTGGGGTGAGACTCCAGGGCTCCAGTTTCAGCCCCACGGCTGAACAGTCTTTGGCAAATCACTTAACCAAAAGAAGCCTTGGTGGGTAATCCATACAATGGGGAAAATAACAGTGCCTACCTTGTAGGATTTTTGAAATCTACCTAAGGATATGCCACTCATACAAAAATTGTCAAAAAGTATTAGTTATTGTTATTTTTATTATAAACAAATTCCTTTCAAGAAACAGATAATTAAATAAAACTTTTTGCTGCATTTATGGTGTTCCAGCTATGAGAACTGACACATGAAAGAAAGTTCTTCATTAAGAATACACTAGCAAGCCGGGCGTGGTGGCGCACGCTTGTAATCCCAGTACTTTGGGAGGCGGAGACCGGAGGATCCAGGTTTGCAGCCAGCCTCAGCTCTCTCTCTCTCTCTCTCTCCCTGTCTCCCTGTCTCTCTCTCTCTCTCTCTCTACCTAGTGAGGCCCTCCGCAACTTCGTGAGACCCGGTTTCAAAATGAAGTATAAAAAAATAGGGCCGGGGTGTAGCGTGGAGGTAGAACGCCCCTGGGTTCAATCCCCGGTACCGCAAAAAAAAAAAAAAAAAAAGAATACACTAGCTATGAAACAAACACTATAGATTACTTCGTTTGGTCATTGTTCAGTCCCAAATAAATGAAACCCATCCAACTGAACATAAACTGCTTAGTTTCACATTTTTAGACAAACATTTGCCGTAGGCATAAAAGAGGTAGAGGGAATTGGGTAATTCTCTAATCTGTCTTGAAAGCTTGGCTGACAATTTATGTATTTTTTTCTCCACCATCAAGGGCACTGACCACTTACTAACACTCCATTGCGATGGATTCTGAAGTCTGCTTGCTGTCCAGGTCATCTCATAATTTAACTTCTCTTCATCCAATCATTAAAATGACAGGTAATATCCCAACCACAGTTGAAACTCTTTTATGTTTGAGGCTCAAACTGATGGAAAACAAACCTCAGTTCCTTGAGACAGGGCTGTGATACACGCTGGGGTCAAACTTTCCAAAGGGTGTAATAAGTATATTTAAACTCTTAACAAATAATTTTCCCTTTGTGTGACACAAACAAATAAGAACAACTGGAGATGGTGAATGGCTTGGTGATCCTAAGCCTTGGCAATCCTGGGAGACAAGACACACACACTGTCCTGTTCCATCTCAGCTAGAATAGGGTCTTTTGTGCTGGCTCCTTTTCAGCTCATAATGAAGTGTTTCAGTGGATGAAGTGGCTAGGCTTTGGAGGCCCCTGAAGGACAGGACGAGTTCCAAGCTAAACATGGAAAAGGAATGCCCATCAAAAATTTCCCACTTTTATTAGGGATTTCAAATAGGAACGAATGCCCAATATTAAGATCTTCAAGCTGTCAGGACATAGGGTCAAAGAGCAAGCAGTAGCCTTCAGAACATGGAGAAACAGACAGCCCTGCAGACCGCGGGGAAAGCAGAGCCTCCAAAGGCAGCCGCCCAAAGCCGGGCTGAAGTCCGACCTTCGCACACTGGGGATTCTCGTGTTCCGGACTTTTAATGTGTACTTTCTGCAGGCTCCAAGGCTTCAATCTACTCTTCTTGCATATGCACCTTCATTGCTGAATACATTCTATGTCCAGATGGAAGATTATGTACACCAGCTCCCTCTGTCCCATAGATAAAGGAAATATGAAAGCTTATACCCTGACACGGGATAGACCTCGACAGCTCCTGAATCTCAGAACGGGACTGTGACAGCAAGTCCTTCCTAAAAGGTAATGCAACTGAAAAACATAAATTCCTACCTGAAGCCTTGGTAACATTTTGTTGCAGACTATGGCACAGAGACTGTGCAAGGCAAGTGGTAACACATTCTACTTCCTATGTGATTTCTGGTTAGTCTTCCAGAACTTGCCAAAACGAGGCTTCAATGATTTAACAGAGTTTTCCATTAAAATAAGAGAAACATGCAGAGAAGTGCTAGAATGGTCTTCAAGGGTCTGCAGGAGCTCCTTATAAAAGACTCCCTATAAAAGAAAGAGGCCATCCCTGACATTGTCTTGCTCCTCCTTGAACCACAGTTGAACAATTATGGTTATTTCTGGGGTCTGGAGGTCTGCTTCCAGCTGTCCACCTGGGAGTTGTCCTGCCTGGTCGGGTTGAAAGAGCACTGGAGCCAGGAGTCCAGCTAGCTTATCTCCTACCGGCTCAACCTCACCACTGCTCAGCAACTCTGGGCAAGTTGCTTACAACTCTTAAGCCTCAGTTTTCTTTATCCAGTGGTGGTAATAGCTTCCCTCCTTATTTCAGGGTTGATGTAATGATCAGATGTGATAACTTATGTAAGGGTGTTATAGCAATGCAAAAGTATTACAAATAATGATAACAAAAATAAAATGATTGGGCAAAAATAGGCCAGAATCAAGCTCTAAGCCTTGTTAGCTAAGGGACATGATTTTAAGGCTTTCCAAATGTTGGGGAACTGTTTCACGTGAGGGTAACTGAATCTAGGAGAGCACAACTCTTCCTCCCCCCTGAAAGGCTGAAAGGAAGAAGCGGCCAACCGAGAGTGCGCAGCATCAATTCTTCTCTGTCCTCCTCTCCTTGGGAGAGGTTGGAATATCTATATTTTAAATCATTTCATTTTTTAAAAAAGACAGATATTTACCATCCTGAAGTCCTAGAGTTAATCATCACAGTGCTTAATCATCCTATCACCAGCCCCGCTCAAGTCCGATAAGGTTGCATAACTGCAGAAGCCAGATAAGCACCTCACTTGTGAATAAAGAGATTCTTTTTAGCTAAGAGTAGACAACAATCCTAAGCTATAATTTTGAAGAATGTTGAGGCATTTAAATGTGCATATTTTAAACAAACTCATTAATTTGTGTAAAAATTAGTATGCCTTAAGAATAAAAGAAAGTACATACTTTAAATTTGAAAATAATCAACTGCCAAAAGAAGATAGTTATATATAGTTAAAATACTTAATTTATATATTTTTTCTCTATGATTCCCAGTACAATTGATATATTTATTCCTCCCTATTTCAGATATTAGCAAGAAAATCTCTATGCTCAAAGGGGATCTCTGACCTTGCCACAAATTCTGGCAGAGGAAAAGAATACAAGCCATCAAGCAGACATCTTCCTGCCAGGACTCTAGCATACAATCAGAGGCTGGGCCTCTGAACAGGCATGTGACCTTGAGTGGGTTACTTAGCATCTCTGGGCATTCTTTTCTTCATCTAAATTGTACCTACCTCATTGGGTGACTGTAAGGAAGAAATGCTTTAATATATGCAATGTAAGCCGGGCGTGGTGGCACACGCTTGTAATCCCAGTACTTTGGGAGGCGGAGACCGGAGGATCCGGGTTCGCGGCCAGCCTCAGCTCGCTCTCTCCCTCTCCCTCCCTCTCTCTCTCTCTCTCTCTGTACCTAGTGAGGCCTTCCGCAACTCTGTGAGACCCAGTTTCAAAATAAAGTATAAAAAAATAGGGCCGGGGGTGTAGCGCGGAGGTAGAACGCACCTGGGTTCAATCCCCGGTACCGCAAAAAAAAAAAAAATATATATGCAACGTGCTTAGAAAATGGCTGGCACACAGTAAGTACGACAGAAGGATCTGTTGCATACCACTGACATAGAGTAACACTAGCAAGAATACAAACAATAACAAATGTGGGGGAAGACGTGGGAAAATAAGAACTCTTTTTTTTTTTGAGGAATGTAAACCAAAATTTTTATTTGCTCATTTCTTGCATTTGAAGTACTCTTCGATGACATCCTTGGCCTGAGATTCTTTGCCATAGTCCTTAACGACTACACAACTGCAACCAACCACTTTGCGGGGTTTTCCTTCTCGGTCAATTTTGCAGAGGCCTACCCACTCCCCTAATTTCTTGTTGTCATCAACCTTAATTAGATTAATTTGGTGCTCA
>PVJS01052248.1:0-13678 GCA_004027185.1 Glis glis
TGTTGGAAGGGGGATGGGTTGGAGGGGGGGAGGTACTGGGGATTGAAACCAGGGGCATTCTACCTCCAAATTACACCCCAAGCCCTTTTATTTTAAAACAGAGTCTCTCTGTGTTGCCAAGGCTGGTCTCAAACCTGCAATCCTCCTGTCTCAGCCTCCCAAGTAATAGGATTACAGACCTGGGCCACCATACCTGACCTAGAATTGTTTTCTTGATGGGTGCATTTAAACAGATAAAAAATACACCTTCCTAAGAGTTGGGAAAATATTACGTATCCCAAAGAAGAACACATTTTTTCTCATCCAGGTCAAAATCTATTTCAAGAAACTCCCAAGGGGCTATCCGTATCCCTTCATCAGTTCAGACTTCGGTTGTATAAGATTTTGCTTAAAATCAGTAGGTCAAAAGCTAGGATGTAGAAATATCTGTATACCAAATTCTGTTGCAACAGGATGTGAGAGGTAATCACAGAAAGGTGGGAGAACCTGGCCAGCGTGCTTGCGTTAGTCAACCATGGCTTGATAGGGAACTGGGGATGAAGAAAGACCAAGGACACTTTGTATGTGTTTATTGTTGGGGAGTGAACCTAGGGTCGTGCACACACAATGCAATTGCTCTACCTCTGAGCTACACCCCAGCCCTCAAAGACATTTTTAATTGGGAGGATCAGGACACGTATTTTTGGGGGACTCCCAGAAGATGAACAAAAGATACATGCCTAACACTTGGCAAGAGCTTTTGAGGAAGCAAGAAAGAGCACTGACTCAATTCAAACATGCTGAGACAGGAGGGGAGGCCCAGAATGTTGTCTTTCCAGGGAAACCAAGCCAGAAAACTTCAGAAATATGAATTAAATAAACACCGGCTTGAAGGAACCTGATATGAAGAAAGAAAATGTTTTATAATGATTTCAAAAGTGGCCACTAAGTTGACTGTTGGAGAACATAAAGGAGTACCTCTTCTCAAAGGGTAAACTTTCCAGCCGGCGATCCTAAGGAGATGGTCCGGAGATGTAGGACACACAGACAGGCTCACAGAATGGAAGGTCTTGCTGCACCTGGTGGAGGCAGCACATGCCGCTCACCTGTCTGCCTTCCTCCCCACTCCATTGTGCGACTGCCCGACAGTCACGTTGGTTCTAATGGCATGTGTTCCTCTCTGTATGCAAAAGATATCCATGAGTATTAACTAAGTGTTCAAGAGGAATTAGAATCCATAATAAATGCTTTAGCAAAGAGGCTTTGGGGAATAAAAATGTGTCTTCAGGCAAAATTCTCATAAACTAGACATCATCTTTGATTTACAGTTTATAGTATTTTCTTCACTGTATCCGATATCCCGAGCTAGAGGGTTTCTGCTCCATGTGGCATGATTGACTGCCCAAGGTGGGAGGGTAATTCTATGCACTGAAGTTAAGTCAATGGAATTAGAAAATGAGAAAACACCAAACAAACAGACCTCTGATATTTTTTGGTTTTCTTTTCTTAGTAGTTAAAAATGTTTGTGCATTCCTCCATTCACCAAGCTGCAAACCATTACAAAAAATTGACTGCTGTTTTGGAAAGATGGCTCCCGACCCTCTGCTTTGATAACAGGCACAAGATGAAGACCACAATTGGAAAGGTGTGCTAGCATACTCTGTACTGTGCGACATCAAAGATTCATTTTCCTCAAGCTTTCAGACACGGAAAGGAGACCCCTTGAATGCAGATAAAGGATGAATTTTTCAGCCACCCACATTCTCCATCAGATTTGAAGAGTAAACAAATAAGGGGAGAAAATGAGACAGAATTAAACTTGATTTAGCATCGGTTCTGCCAAGGTACTGTTCTAGGCATATTTGATATATTGTGTAAACCAGGTAGTTTAACAGCATAGGATGCAAAAAAAAGAACAATATATTTTAGGTCTACAAGGTCAGATCACAGTAATTAATAGATAAGTACATGGAAAGAACAGGAAAGGAAGGAGAAACACTTTACCAAAAAGAGTTTGTTATTTTTTAAGCCATACCTATATTCAACATACAAGATCATCAGAATGATTACCTAACAGATATATAAATATCTTCCTACAAAGGTATATTAATTGATATATAAAGAGTTGGAATATGCCGGGCGTGGTGGCGCACGCTTGTAATCCCAGTACTTTGGGAGGCAGAGACCAGAGGATCCGGGTTCGCGGCCAGCCTCAGCTCTCTCACTGTCTCTCTCTCTCTCTCTCTCTCTCTCTGTGTGTGTCTCTGTCTCTACTTAGTGAGGCCCTCTGCAACTTCGTGAAACCCGGTTTCAAAATAAACTATAAAAAATAGGGCCGGGGGCATAGCGTGGAGGTAGAACGCCCCTGCGTTCAATCCCCGGTACTACAAAAAAAAAAAAAAAAAAGAGTTGGAATATATATTCAGAGCTGTCACTTTGGTAAATGAATGCCCAGGTATGTGTGATTCAGAGCTATCACTTTAGTAAATGAGTACATAGGTGTGTGTGATTTATAAATTCCTTAATGATCATTTATTCCAAAAGATAAATAGCATCTTTGAGCATACTTTACACCGAGGATTCTAGTGTTATTACTATTGAGTATGAAGAGCTAATAGCTAGCTTATAAGGAGGTTTCAAAGTAATGATTTTCTTTTCCCTGTTTTCTATACCTCAAAAGTTGTTTCTAATTGGCTAGAAGTCATGGGAAGTCTCTTGATTAATTCCATTAAGACATCCTTGTGCGTGTATAAGCAATATGAAAACAGGAAAAGTAGGGCATGTGCTGAAAAAGTAATATTCTGAGTAATTAAAGTTTCTTCCAAGGACTCGGTAAAGGTAGGTTGAGATGTTGGGCAAGACATAGGAACTTTGGGAAAGATGCTCCAGTGGCATGAGTTAATGCAGAGGGCAGAACAAAATAGCTCCATAAAGGAATTACTTAAGTCACGCCTCCCCCCACACACAAGAAAGGCTGAAAAATTTTTTATGGTAGCTTTGCTCCATGTTTGAAAAAGGCTTATATGACTTTAGTGTGTATATTGGTTCCACATTACCAGCTCTGTTTTTGGATTTGAGTTTTGTCATCTCTGAAAAATGTTTATAAATTCCTGGGAAAATCCCTGCTCTCACGAAATCTAGGTTTTTTTCATAATGTGGATAGACCAATACACTGACCAAAACTTAATCTCTATTTCTTCAGAAGATATTTCCTGGATAAAGGCTATATTTAACATTCTTTTTTTAATGTTACTTGAAGCAACCAAGTATGAGACATTGTGAATTTTCACATTTGGCATTTACTATTTATTATTATTTAATAGTAAATAGTAATATGTAGATGGTAAATATAAATAGCAATATTTAGATTGTAAATATTACTATTTACAAAATATTTTGACAACTTTATGGTTTTTTACTGTGCCTCACCTACATTATGTTTTTTGTCTCAACGGGTCACAAATATTCTCTATTTTAATGAAAATATTAGTAATATCATGGCAAGACAGCATATTTTTGGCAAATAAGAACAAATTTTCACTCGACATAAAACTTAATATCATGATTTACCAAATAAAAGGAGGTTTAAATTAACCAAAGTAAGTAATAAAATCTGGATGAGAGAAAGACAAGCTACTCTTACTTTTCACTTTCCACATACTATAATAATGACCTTAATGAGCGCTTTTAAAATTTTGCCCACTGATTCATTTTGGTGTGAAACCCGGGAGAGAATGTTCTGGAAAGCAGAGCTGCCAGGTGAAGATGAAGCTCTGTGGATTAGTCTGTCTCAGAGAAGGGAGTTGGTCATTGCTCTGTGTTTGGGCCTACATTACATCAGACCTTTGGAAATAAATGGTATAGGCATTAACAAGCCCACCTATTGGTCTCTAAACATCTAATTTGCAAATATTTACATTTTTAAAATTTTTGCAGTGCTGTGGATTCAACTCAGGGCCCCAGCATGCTGTGCACTCGCTCTACCACTGAGCTGCATCCCTGATGATTATGTAACTGCCAAAGAAGAGCAGGAAAGCCTTTCTAGATCATGTGGATGCATCCTACTCCCCAGTTTTTATCCACGTGGTCTCCTTGTAAACACAAAATATGGCGACTCTTCCCTTCCTGCTACAAACAGAAAGGACTATACAAACAGGCTAAAAACATGACTGTGGAGATCAGTTTCTCCTCATCCCTTCCTGTAAGTTTTTGATAGACTCGGAAGAGTAAAGGTGCAGAGATAATGAAACTGTAAATAATACTACAAAGAAAATATGTAGAAATAAGAAAAATCTGCAAATTTTCTACTTTTATGTCTGGATTTGGGTGAGTCCTGATCTCTTACAACCTCTCCAATTTCTCCTGTCTACCCTTAACCCCTGAATACCACCTCAATTTGGCAAAAAAAAAGAACATACTTTGAGATGATTTTTCACACCTTCTTTAAATTAAAAAAAAACCCTACTCAATCTCAGAGTTTTTCAAGAATACTTGCAAAGCTATGGAACTTTCTTTGGGAGTCCCAGTTGAGGCCTAAAGTAAAAACAAAATGAAGGATCCGATTCTGGTTTTTCCAAGCTGGCTTTTGGCCTACTGTGCAGCAGCTGATTCTGAGAACTCCCTATCAATAAGGGAGGTGCTATCCCTGTTTGCATTGTGTGGGTGTGTTAATCTACCACCCATGTCAAATTGCCTCAGCACTAAGTGTATTTGAAAGGTTCAGCTTGTGAGGTGGTAGAGGATTTGGGGGAAGGGTGGCAAAAGCTTGGCTTTTCTTATCTCATTCAAATTGGTTTGTCCACTTCTGCTACCATGTGTCTCACGAAAATCAAGATGGGTGATCTCCTGGGGGACTTTGAGTGCATTCCCCTCTGTCAGTTGAGGATTATATCCTACAATCTGTCCCCTAGTGCTTTATACACACCCATTTAAAATAACTCTAGTAACAGGGTCTTTAATTGAGTCAGGGGATGGTGGGGCCTTCCCAGTATGATTGTCGTTTTGGTTCAAAGGAGAAGAATGAAGTTGATTCTGTGCCTTGTGTCCCAGTAACAATATGTGAAAAGATTCATTTAGTTCTTAATCCTTATGGAGGATCTGAAAGGAGCTGATCGCTTAACAGCTACACAGTGTTCTGCTTTTGAGCTGTTTTTCTTATTTATGTCTTGGTTGTTAAAGCTCTAACTGTTCCCTTTATTGTTCAGTGGAGGACAAAAAAAAAAAAAGAAAGAAAGACAAATTGGTATTAGTAACTCACAAAGCAATGACTCAGCACTTAAAAATGAAATCTACTAAACTCTGGTAGGAGGTGAAAGTTTGGTTTGGAATATTTTGTGAGTTATTGAGAACACGGCCTCCTGTATGGTAACTGGTTTCTTATCGAGAAAGGTAAAACCAAAAAATTGGATAAAGGAAAATACCTTTTAGAGTAAACTGATGCATATAAAGAGACTTTACCCCAACTGGACTTGGTCCAGTCATACTGCTTTGCATGGACTCAAATGAATTTTGAAACAGGTATGATTTTGCGTTGGTCTATGTATTTAGAGCAAAAATATTGTGCAGTTTGGAATTTTCATAATTAAATGTTTTATGGGGGACCCAAATTAAGCTTTGCTTTCTATTCCCATTTTTTGCACCACACCCCTAGCAATAAATCAAACCAAGACCATTTTACTTCAAAGTTGAAGAAGTAGAAGATAAGGAATTACTCAGGCAAGCTACTATAAAAAGCAAACATATCATTATTTTTCAAAAAACTGTATCTGCACATCTGTATCTGTACTTCCTGAGATTGATAGCTATTAATATCTTCTAGAAAACTACGAGAGAACAAGCTAAACAAAGCTTCCCAAATTTCCAATGATGGACTCAAAGTATACTAATACATATAACATTTCTAATTTTCTCTGGAGTGGTGAATGGTTTATGCAGTCGTATCACTGTGACCTAAAAGTTTAGTGCACGTGGAACACAGATTGAGAAACTCAGTTTGGCTGGGATATGGATTGTTCTTGCCATATTGGATCATGATTCCAGATATGTGCATAAGGATACATCCTGATGGAGAGCAGTCCAGGAAGTTAAATATATGAATCAAATCTAAGCAAACAGAACTGGTATATTTTGTTAAAGTAGCACAGGGTTCAACGAGACAAGGGTCACGTGCAGGCACACACACATAAGCAGCACGTGAATTACTAAAAGAACAAGGGATAGCATCTGGTATCTACTAAAATCCTGAATTTCATTTTTCTCTTTTTTCCTTTCTTTTCTTTTCTACATTTTTGAAAGAATCAAAGAACTTGGGATTCCGTAGAGGGAGATCAAATCCCAAAGGACATCTAGAAAGAAAACATTACATATAAATGTGAACCTTAAAACTAAATAAAACAACCTGAAATAGAATTGCCAGTTGAAGAAATTCTGAGTTCTTATTGAAGTAATTTCTGGAGCAGCAGTTTTGAGAGAAGTCCACTTGAGCTGAGCTGTGACTCAGCCAAAGGGCTTACAGTTTGCAGAACTGAAGACTTAGCCAAAGACAAGAATAAAAGACCACAGACTTCTCATTGTCTCTAGTGAAGAAGTGAATGGCCACTTTAGTTCCTTCCTACAGTAAGATTCTGTGATTAAGTTAACATCATAAAATAAACAAAGCATCAAGCACTAGAAGCAAGTACTACTATCTCAGAATATAAAATATAGGGAAAATAATTCAAGTATAGTGTCTCAACTTTCTTATGGTCACCTAGGCTGGTGTGTCAGGGTTCATGGTCAGCTAGACTAGAGTGTGATGTGAGAATGACCTGTACTGTTGGGTGCCTCAAGGAGTTTCTTAGCACAGAAACATCCTCAAAAGTGCTAGGCACCTCACGCCTGTGGACTCTCTATGAGATAATTTTTGCCTGTGTGTGTGTGGTACTGGGATTGAACCCATGGGCATCTACCTCTAAGCTACACCCCCAGCCCTATTTTATTTTTTACTTTGGAAAAGGGTCTCACTAAGTTGCTAATGGCCTCCATAAGTTTCTGAGGCTGGCCTCGAACCTGCAATACTCCTGTCTCAGTCTCCCAAGTACTGGGATTACATGTGTGCATCACCAGCTGAGATGAAAATATTCCTGAGAAGCTATTCCTGAGAAAATATTCCCTACTGCTATATGAAAGAGTTGTTTTTTCTATTTTTCTTCCGAGTTAGATAAGATTAGGATGAAATTACTGATTTTGTACGGATGCAGTTTAAAATTGATAGAGGTCAAGAACTGAAGGTTAGAAAGAGAGATGAGAAAGTCCCATAACACAGAGTTGAAAATTTACTCTACTTCACTATTATTGCCTGGGAGGTCCTGGGAGGTCTTTTGGTTGTCAACGGGGATTTGGGCTGAGTCTTCCCAAAGCACTGTTCTGATGTTTGATTTGCCTAAAAATATTTTCATATGTATAATCCATTTCTATTGAGGACTGAATGAAATATTTCCTTTATAGCAAGACCCAAACTATATAAATCGCTTTGACCAACCAACCCAAGTCACCTTTTGGAGATATCATAAACAGATCCTTAAACAAACATCCAAAATGAGTTCTTTAAGGCAATATCCTCAGGATTCAGTTCTCTAACTGTGCATGTTAATAGTGTTCCACATACACATGCTCTAGACATGGTAAGTATCTGATAAGATTTCCAGCAACCCATAGCTTTAGAGACATCTAAAATTATATTTAAAAAATCAATTACTACTTTTTCTTCAAACTAAAGTAACATGGACTTTGGTTCAGCTCACTCTTAATCTCAAATCTGAAGTCCCAAACTATGTAACTTTCTAAAGTCCATCACCACTTCCTGAAAATGCTTTCCACATTTGCAAAATGGTAAAAGAGTTTTATAAATTTCCTAAAATGAGAGCCTTGTCATAGAACTCTTTATAACTTTATATGGCCCCATTTAATCTTACGTTGCACTGAACCTCATCATGGTAGGGATATTTTTGTTGTTGTTGTTGTTTTGCTTTTTGGTGGCATTGGGCCTGGAAACCAAGGGCAAACTACCTCAGAGCTACGTCCCAGCCCTATTATATTTTTTATTTTAAAACAAGGTCTCACTAAATTGCTGAAGCTGGCCTCAAATCTGCAATCTTCTGTCTCAGCCTCCCAAGTAGGATTATAGGCATGGGCCACCACACCTGCCTACATGGTAGGTTTTAATATATTTACTGATTTTTGGATTTAATACAAGTAGGTATAATAATAATAATAATAATAATAATAGTAATAATAGTAATAATGCAATATTGAGGTAGAAAAATTTCTTTATGGTTTTGACCAAAGCAATCTCATTTTCTTTGGGTTAGCTAATGTCACCAAATGAAAACAGTCGAAGGGAGCTAGATCAAGCACTAACAGGAAAATGAATGATTAGTCTTCATTATCTTTTGAAGGTGCAAGACATGTTAACATACAGCTGTAATTAACAGCAACTTGCAAGCAATACAGCTTCCAATAGCCAAAGAAGCAAAGGCATAGAGGATATAACACAGATATCCACAGCCCAAATGTCTTCCAGAGAATGCAAGCTGGCCCGTATTCCTATTCACCTTTCTACCTGTCCTAGACCTTGACCCAGCAATGCTCGTTCTTCTTTGGCTTGGGTAGTCCTGACCTGTCTATCACGACAGGACATTGTACCACTTGCAAACCTGAGACACCATGTACTAGTACAGGCATGCTGAGGACCTTCACCTAATAATCCCAGGACCATTCTTTTTTTTGGGGGGGGTACTAAGGATCCAACCCAGGGGCATTCTACCCCCAAATGATATCCCCAGCCCTTTTCAGTTTTGATTTTGAAACAGGGCCTCACTAAGTTGCTGAGACTGACTTTGAACCTGTGATCCTCCTGTCTCAGCCTCCCATGTACCACCATGCCAGGCTAGGACTACTCTTCTTATAGGTTCCAGTTCCAGGTGTCTAATGTTGGACATTTGGACATTAATGGTAGGAGTCATAAACTTGTAATGCTACTATATTCTAAAGAATGTGTTATGATTTGATAAAATTACTTTTTTATATATATGAATATGCCACAATGAAACCCACCATTTTGTATAAATGATATGCACCAATTAAAAAATGAATGCAAGCTGTACTTGGTGAACTTCCCCCAGCTCCCTCCTCATTCCCTCCCCTTCCCCTTACATGATGTTGAGATCTGCATTGGTAATAACACATATGCACACAAGTTCAGAAGCAGTGTTTCCTTCATTGATTCTCCCTTCCCTGCTTCCTTAGACCTACCCCATCGCTCCACTGGGGTTTCTCCTCCATTATCTAAAGTCCCTCTTAAATCCTAATTACTCCTTAGCCTCGACATCTTTCAGATGAGGAAACTGAGAAGCAGGTTTGGGGCTACTAAATGATTTGATAAAGATCTCATCATTAGAGCCAAATCTAGAACAAATTTTCTTGATTCTGAATGCAGTGCACTTTCCTGACTTCCTTCAACCTGAGTTTGCTCTTACAGGTGAAGTCTTAGAAGACCTGCAGAGCTGGGCATGGTGGTGCATGCTTGTAATCCCAGTACCTGGGAGGCTGAGACAGGAAGAGTGCAGGTTCGCAGCCAGCCTCAGCAATTTAGTGAGGCCCTCCGCAACTTAGTGAGAACCTGTTCCAAAAATAAAAGGATAAAATAGGGCTGGGGGTGTAGCTAGCTTGGAGGTAGAATGCCCTTGGATTCTACCCTTAGTACCACACACACACAATAAAAAAAAGACCTGCAGGATTAAAATTTTGGAGAGAAATGCTTATTTTCCACAGAATTCTGAGGATAACTCTATTTCCTTAATTCAGAAAGTCTAGCCAAATACTTATTCTCCTAACCTATCACCATTAACTTGATTTTCCTCCTGTCTACTTCCTCACTCCCATCATATGTGATCAGGAAACACAGTCAAAATATATTCCTCACGTGTTCACCCAGCAGTGCTACAGGCAATTCCAATAATGAAGAGCTGAACAATCATATTTACTATTGGCTTTGAATATTTACTTAATGACAGAGTCCTAATCCATTCCCAAATCGTTAGCCAATTCACTGGAATTCTTTACTGGAAGGATTTTAAATTTTCAAATAATCTTCCCTTATCTAAGGCCCATAAAATAAAGCTATCTTTTGGCCTTTAACCATCTCTCAAGAGGGAAACTAGAGTGGGTCTATGCTTAAATAATTGGAAAGTGTTCATTATTTTCAACTAGATTTTTACTTCAACCAAGTCAGACACATAAAAAATTCTTTCTTTTAGCGGTGTATTTATTTGAACTAAATCCACACTTCTTAGGTGTGAACTGGCACCTATCTTGTCTAACCTCATCTCCCCACTCCCCACTTCAGCCTTTTGAATTTCTGTCGGTTCTTTGACTTCACTGTAGTAGCTCATGTCTTAATGCCTTTGCTCTTATTGATTATTTTCTCCTAAAATATACCCACCTACCCATTCATTTATTACAGAATGAATTTTCTGAGCCCCGATGTGTCAGGAACAAGACTAGATGCTGGCATCCTCATTGGCAAAGCATATAATACAGGAACTGAGAAGATGGTACACAGGTAAAGAAAATGACAATTACCAAAATACATGAAGTACAGATGCTCCTCAACTAATGATTGGTTGTTATAATGATAAACTTAACATAAGATGGAAATACCATAGGTCAAAATACTGTGTGTGTGTGTGTGTGTGTGTGTGTGTGTGTGTGTGTATTACTAGGGATTAAAGCCAGTGGCATTCTACCACTGAACTACACCCCCAGCCCTTTTAATTTTTTTATTTTGAAACAGGGTTTGCTAAGTTGCTGAGACTGTCCTCGAACCTGCGATTCTCTGGTCTCAGCCTCCAAAGTACTGGGATCATAGGCATGCACCACCTCACTGGGCTTCAGAATACATTTAATATACCTAACCTACTGAAGTGTGGAGCACCAGTTGCTTACCCTTGTGGTCACATGCCTGACAGGAAGCTGGGGTTAGCTGCAGCTGCCAGGCATTGCGAGAGAGGACTGTATTGCACAGGCATGGCTAGGTCAGGCAAAGATCAAAATTCAAAGTACAGTTTCTATTGCATGTGCTGCTTTCACAAAATTGTGAAGTAAAAAAATTCATAGGTAGAAACATTATAGTCGAGCACCATCTGTATACAAATAGGGTAAGCACAGATCTGCTCTTGGGAGAAACACATAAGCCTACCTTAGTGGAGCGACTATTTAAATCCTGGCTTATTCATTGATGTAGCGTCTGGGAATGACAAATATATATAATACTCAATAAACGTTGACAGAATTAATGAGGACAATCTGTGATAAAATGCCTCCTGAGACAGAGTTACTGTGATCTCTTTTCTTCCAGATGACTTTGCATCATAAACATTTATTGTCTGTCTAGATAGAGTTAGTCAGAGTGTGGTAGAAATTACCTGGATATTTCACTTGTATAAACTAAAAAGCTTTTTAGTTATTTTTCCCATTGAATTATCTTTATTGCCTGCTCAGACTGAGCCAATTCAATCACCGGAAGGGTAAATAAAAGTTTGCGACTTAGACATACCACGTTTTAATCCGGGCTCTGCCGTTCATGAGCATGTGATTGTAGACTCACTATTTGAATTTGATAAGCCCTATTTGTTGAATGGATGTAATCAGGGTACCTCAAAGAGCTAAGAGTAATAACAGGCAAAGGACCTGAAAAAAATGACTTCTATACAGGAACACTCGACAAATATTAATTCTCTGCATCCTCCCTCATACCTTTGATAATATATATTTAGCAAGAAGTTTGAGAATAGCTGAAAGTAGGTTGAATTATATGCAAATAATTGAATTTCCATTCATGTTTTTGCACAGTAGTCAGTATCTGGATCCTAGGTGAAATGAATCAAGAATTGAAACTCTGTGAAGTGAATGTTCTTCTTGCTTCTTATGTAACTTTTGCTCTCTTGTGTAACTCTAGCTCTCTCCTGAACAGAAAAGAAAGGCAGGCCGAAGTGAGATCCTCCCTCCCCTGGTCTTATTCTACCTTCACATGTAACCTCAGTGCTCCTGGATTTTAAAAGTTACCTCTATTTTTAAACAACGTAGTGGTATCATTTGGAAACTCAGTTAATTGGAAAGTTCCTGGTATAGGTATATGTTCTAAGACCTGCGGCTGATCATCAAACCTCCTTCCTCTTCTTCCACAGTGACACCACATTTACAGGTCTCCCTCACACATGAGTGTGGCCACGTGATTGAGTTTCAGTGGAGGGAACGTGAGTGTCTACAACACATGCTACTTCCTGAGTGGGCTCATGAATCCTCCCATGCAGGATTCTTCATTACTTTACATCTCTCAGCTGACTGGAAGAAGGAGCCCTCTGGGATGAGCTGAAACATATTTCTCTTGGGGAGAAAACACTGAAGGGATGAGCCTGAGTACCTGGGTTCCTACTTGGAAAGCTACCCACATAGGAATGTCTCTTTGGATTATATGGATTATTAAGTAAGAAAGAAATTGTATTATGCTCAGCTGCTGAGATTTAGAGGTGCCTCTTTTACAGGATCTAGCATTATTCTTTTCCAATACATTACTTAAAAGATAAAGGTTCAAAGACTTTTGACCTAGTTTTCTCTTTACCAGCAACTGGCCTCATTTCAAATAGTGACTTTGCTTTTCAAGCTTTTAAATATACTGCTTAAAGAGAGATATCACCTCTCAGTTTTGTTTATAGTCTCAACTCATAACATCGTACCTAGAAGATAGCAATTGCTCAATTAAAATTTGATAAAACATAATTCTGTCCAATAAGCAATTGTTTTTATACTGATAAGAGCCCATGTAAAATAGTGTTTATGTTACAGCACAGACTTTCCAGTCAGAATATCCTGGGCTCAAATCCTGGATCAAACACTTGCTGATTGAGTTTGTCCAAGTTGCTTAACCTCTAGGTGTTAAGTAACTCTCTGTTTATAAAATGAGTGCAAAAATAGAAGACTGCCTTGAAGATGTTCCCTTCATTACCGTGAGGGTTGAGGAGAAAATGATGTAAACCCCTTAGCTCAGGACCTGGCATGGTGAGAATCAGTAATAACATCCTATATTGAGTATTTCTATGTGCTGGGGCCAGGTGACATGCTAGGGTTGCTATTCCACCAAAGGCCAAGAGTATATTCTTTCTGAAGCCCACATCTATTTTTGTGGCAACAAGTAGGAATCTTCTATGAGGGTGTGCTTTTTTGAGAATGATGCAGTCTGGGCGTACAGAAACAAGCTTGGGATGCAAGAATTATGAAAAAGATAGAACTTTAGACTTCTAAAACTGAGTGTTATAATGGTGAAAGCTAGCAAGATGCTGCAATTATGTCTTTTCCTGAAGTGATTGCTCTGGGATAGCTGCATGTTCATGTCTTGTTGATTCCTCAAAGCTAAGCTCAAATGCTACCTCTTCCCCAAAGACTCACCTGAGGGCCTCATAAGGAAATTATGATTTCCTACTAGGAACTTTTATATTGTGAGTGCTGTTTCTACCTTGATATATATATATGTATTTTTTCAACATACCCATATCTATCTATATCATTTTGGTATCTTCAGTACTAAAATGTAAGCTTCTGGAGGTCTGAGTCTCTGTCATTTTTTTTTTTTTTTTTTTGCAGTACCGGGGATTGAACCCAGGGG
>PVJS01052249.1:0-13679 GCA_004027185.1 Glis glis
AAAGTATAAAAAAATAGGGCTGGGGGTGTAGCGCAGAGGTAGAACGCCCCTATGTTCAATCCCCGGTACCGCAAAAAAAAAAAAATAGGGCTGGGGTGTAGCTCAGAGGTAGAATGCTGTGGGTTCAATCCCCAGCAACACAGATAAAAAACAAACAAACAAATAGCTTCTAGGCCTGGTGGCACATGCCTGTAATCCCAGTTACATGGAAAGCTGAGGCAGGAGGATCATAAGTTCAAGACCAGCCTGAGCAACTTAGCAAGAACCTGTCTCAAAATAAATTAAAGAAAAAAAAATACAGGCTGAGGATATCACTCTGGCAGAGCAGTTGCCTAGCATGCATGAAGTCCTGGGTTCAATTCCAAGTACTGCAAACAACAACAACAACAATAATAATAATAACAATTTGATGTGATTTTATACATAGAATTTTTAAAAATTACATACACACCATTTGAAAATCTTTAATCCTATATATTATAAAACACAACATCTCTTTCTTATAATTTAATAATCAGCAGGCTTGTGCTTTCACATAGTGTGGCTTGGAAGTCAGTTATTACACGTGCTGACCAAGACCGTGAGAGTGAAGAGAACCTCATGGCAAGTGTGAGAGGATTTTTCCTGTGAAACAAGAGTATATAAACATGAGCACACTTAGACAATCCTGTTGATATTGTGGGCTACTAATATCTGTCATCTGAAAGTCTTTTAAAGGGTAACACTCAACAATTGCTATTGCTTTCTTCTATGGGTTTAATCCTATAGATATAACGATTCAAATTGAAGGAAATGTTCACTGAACCTTAAATTAATTATGTTGAAGAAAGAAAGATCATTAAAATATCCATAGTCAGTATAATATTATAATGTTATTCCTATTATTAAAATTAACCTGGTTTGTATGTAACAGATGAGTGAAATATAATTTTTGTGTCTGTTGAAAAATTAAAAGTGTAACCTTTTTTTTGACAGCTAGAACAGATACCTATAAATAATTCAAGTGGGCAGAAAGCAAATTCTATGAGAGTTGTAATATTAGTTTATCATAGGAAAACCATTATCTTCATTTTGTTTTGCAAATGATATGTGAAATTATTTTTATGCAAATGTTCTTCTTGAGTAAACAGAGTTTGGCAGTATTTCCATAAAATGAAATATTAGGCATGGAACAAACTGATATTAAGTTATCAGTGAATGGGACAATTGTTTCTGATATTGTCAGAAGGCTGCAGTCATTTTCATTGTCATACTGAATAGTATAGTTTCTTTTAAATGCCTAATGTATAAAGGTTTGTTTTATTTTAGCTATCATCAATGATTAATCAAATTCATAAGAAAGGAGATATAGATGCTAATCTTCATTATAATAAACTGTTAGATCCTGAGTCATCTGTTTTCAAATGTCTTAATAAAAATTGAATTTCATTATTTACAAAGTGAATTTTCTAACAAATAAGTGTCTTTAGAAAGTAAGATTTATGGCCACACAGTATTAAATCTGAGATATAGTAAAATAAGATATATTGAAAACACAATGTTTATTGCTTATGTAAACATTAAACTTGAAAAATTAATTTAATGTCTATTTGGATATATTTTCTAACAACTTAACCTGAAAAAATTTTCCCTTTCAGAGTTATTTTTAGCACACTAAAAGTATTACATTTAATACTTTGTTAAGGAATCAAATTGAATTTGAAAATGTTATGCACCATTAAAAGGATACTTGTATGTTTACATGAACACATGTTTTCTTGTGTTTTTAGTTTTTCCACAAAATAAAATTCCAAATATTGAAGGGAAATCATATTGATAAAAGTATGAAATGAAAGCAATAATTTGAATACACATGTGTACTTCATTTATGGAATAAAAATGTAGAATAAGTATTATCATAAGTTTTATATATTATTGCATATAATCAGTGATACAACAAACATTTATTGAACCATTATATTGTATCCAAAACTGTGCAAAGATTTGTAGGTAAAATAGAGCATAAAAAAATGTCGAACCCTCAGTGGTGCAAGGGAAGGGGTACAAGGGAAGGGGAAGGGTAAGAAAGGAGTGAATCCATGGAATTACTGTCATAAACAATGTGTATATATGAGATTATACCAACATCATTCTCAGTGCTACATGTGGGGGGAGGCGGGGGGGAGGCGGGGGGGAGGGACACCAAGAGCTGTGTGCATGTATGTTAACACCAAACTGATACTCATTGTGATGTAGGACTACAATGCACCAATAAAAACATAAAAAAAATTGCCTACCTGAGCAGCTTTCCTTGCCATTCCCTTCTGACAAGATGTTTCTCCCTAGGAGCCAGTTGATCATGGACTGAACCTGTTAACACATAAGTCAAATAAACCTTTCTTCTATGTAGCCCTTGTCCGGTATTTGGGTCACAGGGAGAAAAGGCTGACTAACTCAAGAAGCAAAGAAGAGATGGAGCCTGAGCAGGGATCTGTATATTTTAGCCAAAGAACAATGAGTTTAGTAAGTACTTGTTCAGTACAAGGGAGTCTAAAAAGTTTTGTTTTTGTTTGTTTGTTGGCGGTGGTGTTTTAAATCTGGCAAACCCTGGGATGACAATGTCTCAGGGAGTGGCAAGAGGAGGAGGGGACTAAAGTGGATTAGATGAAGTCATTTGGCCAAAGGTCATCAAAGATCCTCCACAGGAATATAGGAGTTCTTCAAACCGGGGTACTTAGGAGATTCAAAAGGATAAAAATGGTTCATGTCCTAAAGTCTTGTTGAACAAGGAAAGATGACCATAAATATGACAAGACAAAGATAACTGAAGGTGATATATAGAGAGAATATGAGCTGTAGCACATAAAAGTGATCTTATAATGAAAGAGAAATATTCTGAAAATTACATTGTGATTCCAGGATTTAGGGTGGAAATTTTTAGGGGAAATGGAATTAGGAATTTAGAAAAGTGACACAGAGAAGAAGCCGATATCAACATGAGAATGAGACTGCAACAGAACTTAAGTCACCGAAGAGGAGTTGATCAGGTAAACAGAGAAATGGGGCTGGAGGCGGTGGTGGTAGAGGTAGTGGTGGCTGTCAGCAACAAACCTTCCTTATGTGATTCTACTGTTTTCTAGATTGTTTGAGAGGTTCAGATTTGTTTGGCTGAAAGAGAAAAGTTCAGTTTTCCTTCAGAGGTCCTAATGTGAGGGGTGTAAGGGAATGACAGAATATATGTGTCTTAACGCAGGAAAAGAAAAAAAAAAACTTCCATTGGTCATAGTCTCTTCTCTCAGGACTGAGGCTGTGTTCAGTCTAGTGGCATGTTTAATGTGTGCTTCCTTAAATTAAAAACACAAACAATAATGTTTCCTCAAGGTGATGAGATACAGATACTAGAAAACAAATAGCAAGAATATATTTCTTTCAATATTATAGCCATTAAATTTAAATTAGATGAATTCACTTTTTTCCTGTGAATTTTCTACTTCTTCCTTGACTTTGAGTTTTAAAAAATGAAGGAAACAGGAAACAAAATGAGTGACATGATCTTGGGAATATTATAAGCAAATGATTCAGCAGAGACATGTGTTCATATCTATCACTCATGATTGCTTCTGGTGAAGGGCTTCTGCGGTGCCTTTACCGATCAGTGGCACTAAGGATTCCACCTTGAATAGGATTTTCCCACCAGTGAAGTGAGCATGTGGAAACTCGACATAGCAAGTTGTTTATTTCTGTTTAGGCTCCCATGGCTTAGCAGTCTGCCTGGAATCATTCCCCATCTTCTGCACCCCATAGAACAGAGCCATCAAGCTAGATGTTATAGCTTGGTTTATTAGTATATGCAATTGGGGTTAATGAAGAAATAGTATAGGATTTTGAACAGGAAGAGAAAGTCAACATAAAAGAATGTCTGGGAATGTCTCCAAACCAATGACTTTGAAAGGATAAAAAACAAGATTAAATACTTGTGAGTGATTTAAAAAAATCCAAATTGGAAACCCAACAACCTGTCACCTCAATATAGTAAAAATTGCCTTTGTTGATGACAAAATGTAATCTTTTGTAGAATATTTATATCAATGCTAGTTATTGAAAATAAAAACAAACCAATAAATAAAAAATTACAAATAAAATGTTCATGAGATAAATAAGACTTCAAAGAGGAAATGTAGAAAGTCATGTTATCAACTACTAAGTAGAAATTATTATACAAAAATAGACAAATATTATTTTAGGCTATCATGGAATAACAACATTATTAGAATTTAGTAATTTTACAGGAGTTGTTAAATATCTTCATTTCCAAGTGAGTTACAATCTTTTATATCCTAAAATAAGTTTAACAATTTTAATTTTAAAATATTATAAAATATAAAACAATTTGTATTTTTAAAATGATAAAATTTTATAACTCAATATAAGCTCCATTATTCTTTAGTAAATGTGACTAATATTTCAACCTTAAACTTCTACTTTCTTAAATTTCAAGTTGTGGTTGCAATAAATTTGAGCTTTTAGAATGCAAGGTTTGCTTGCTTTTGTGTTTTATATAAAATAATAACCATAAAGTTACTTTGTTTTCATCCTTACAGGTTTTATTATTATTAAAACAGCTCAATGAGTTAATAAATAATATGTTTAATAAGTACCCACCATATCTTCATCACTTCTTGATCCTTACAGCTATGGTCATGAAAAACAAAAGAAAGTAATGACAGCAATAAAAGGAAATTAGCAGCATGAAATTTTCATGGTATTAATTTTATGGGCCACCAGATTAAGTGAAAGAGATTCAGTGTTTGCTGGTGGAGCAGGGCAAGTTGATTGGAAACTATGGAAAAGAGGTAATTCCATGGCCACTGTGAAAAAAACATAAGACAAGTTAAAAACATGGTTAAACATGACCAAATAAAAAAACATAACTTTATCTTTTACATATACCCCCGAGAATTTTAATGTACAGTGTTTCATATTACAAATATGTATATTCCTTACAGACATTAAATGTACTATGTATTATACACACACAACACACATACACATATATGTACATATGTATAATGTATAAAATATATACATACACACAAAAACACAAATTCAAAATGTCTTGAAAATATAATTGACTCTCTTTAGAACAAAAGATTTAGACATCCTAAACACCATAAGAATCTGCAGACTCTTTAGAGAAGTTCTTGCTCCTGTGGCACCCTAATTCCTAGTCTCTCTCTGAACCTTCCATGTTTTCTTTGAAAAAAGGCAAAAAATGAGATTACCAGGATTGTCTTATAAAAGGTTGTCCCATCCTTCTTGGTGCTACATTGAAATTGCTATGGAAAGGACTTGTCTCAGAGGGTACTGAAAGGTTACAACGAACATTGTTTACTAGCCGGGCATGGTGGCGCACGCTTGTAATCCCAATACTTGGGAGGCTGAGACCAGAGGATCCAGGTTCCCTGCCAGCCTCAGCTACTACTTAGTGAGGCCCTCCGCAACTTAGTGAGACGCTGTTTCAAAATAAAAAGAAAAATAGGGCTGGAGTTGTAACTTGGAGGTAGAAAGCCCCTGGGTTCAATCCCCAGTACCGCAAAAAAAACATCGTTTACTGCGGGCTATAAGTCCATGTTGTGCAAATGGATATTACAGTGAATTAAGTCAGTCTTTCCAAAGTTCATTTAGAAATAACTGCATATGTGTTCGTGATCCCTGGAGGTGGATACAGATTTGTTTTGCTGCAGTTTTCATTGGGTTGCTTTTATTTCCACAGTGAATATTAAAGATCAGATAAGAACAGCTAAAACTGGAGGTTGCTCATTGGATGTTGAGTGGACAGATAAAATATATATTCCCAAAGAATCATGCAAAGGGAAGTTAAATGTAATATTAAGTATCTAATATAATGGGAAAGGTAGCATCTTTCTCAGTCTCAGAAGAAAAGAAAGAAAGGGAGGCAGAGAGGGAAAGAGATATTTCCTGAAGACAGTAGTTGCAATTGTTATTTTTGAATACAAATGTTTTACAATAATTGCAAGTAATGTGAAACTCCCACATCAGCAGACCAGTGTTCTGCATTTCCTGACACAATTGGACGCACAGTCATAAACAGTATTCCACCTCTCCGCTGGCTGGCCGCCATTTGGAGCCACAGGCAGGTATTCATGAGTCTGAGACCTGGAGAAACTGAGCAGAAACCTGCTTGGCAGAACCTCAAATTCTCTTTTATTGTTTTTCAAAGAACAGAACCCTGGTTTTAAGGCTGTATTCATGGCAAAGAGAGTTTAATCTATACCATGCAGATTTGTTTATTCTAATCTAAACCAAATATCATTTTATAGTAAGAGTTTTTATGTTCAAAATGTCAAACATTTAATTTTCATAAGACTTTTATTTTTATGAATAACAAAATGATTTCTTTATTTTCTACAAGAACTTTTGACACTGGATTTTTTTTGGAAATCAAATATTTTCTGAAATAAAAAGTTAGATGCTTGTTGCAGCTTTACTTTGTAATATGTCTGGTGAAAATTGTGGCTTATGTATTCAAGATCCTAACATCATCTAGTGACTCAATGTAGTTAAAAATATTTTTCTACAGTATCAAAAAACATTGGAGTTTTTCATTCTCTGCAGGAACAAATTTTGTAGTTAAATTTAAGATAAGTGAGAATAGAGGATCATCAAGAATATTTTTCCCATTTTCTCAACACTTAGAAATGCAAATTATATTAAATATTTTGAAAAAATGTGTCATAAATCTCATTCAGAAGGTATAAGTGAAGTTGAGGCATACTTAAAGTTTTCTTTGCTAGTTATTTAAGGGGATAATATACAATATTCAACAGTAAAGTACAAATTATAACTTTGTTTTGATTTAAAATCTAATTTCTTTATCTACTTTCTCAGCTCAGTATTTTGAAAGTACTAAAAGTATTCACTAGTGCATAGTCTCTTTCCTTGTGCAACTTTAATAGAACCCCGTTTCGATGCTCTCTCAAATGTCTTGGCATTTGACTTTTCCATTTCTCTCTAACTTATTTTATAAGTATCAGATGGCTCTTTTACCTGGTAAGGAACTGTTAGAATTTGGCAGGTACTTTTAGCCAAATTCATCTCAGTCATTCGTTAGCACTTGAAAATGTTTGGGACCCAAATTCTAATTAGTTGGAAATTATTTCTAATGTTACAGGTTTACACACTTGATCATAAGCAAGTAGTTACTGATATTTGAATAAGACGATGGGAAAGAATAAAATAAAACGAATATTAATATTATCTGATGATGAACAAATGGAATAGTCAAGTTTTTGTATTTCATGGCTATTCAGTTTAGGCTTAAGTGCTAATTTTTGGACTTTTTAATGCTCATTAACTGATCTTCCTTAGTCCCTTTGCTTCCTCTCTTGCTCATGCCTGAGCAAAAGGTTGGTCTTAAACTATGTTAAGAGATAAACTTAGGCACATTAAAAATTTAAAGGCTTTATTTGAGCAGACAGTGATTCATAAATGGGACAGTGCCAAACCACAAATGGTTTGGGCTCCACAAAATGGGTGTGAAGGGAAATCTTTTATAAGGTGTTTGGGGAAGCAAAAAAAAGTAAAACGTTGTATTGGTTAAAGTGGGGCTGTAGGCTTGGCAGTTTCTGACCAGATAAACTTAAATTTCAATTTTTAGTATATGACCATCTACTCTGAGTTGGGCTTTAGTTTGCTTACAAAGGAACTCAGGGTGATGGAGTCACCCCAGTCCATAATGGGCTCCCAATTAATTATTTTAACATCTGTCTTAGTCTTGTTTTACTTGTGATGCTTTTCTGAGATGACACTGTACACACTTGGTTTCTCTACCACCTGTAGGTTCTAAATTTTCAAATCCCAACATCCAGCATAAACTACAGCCCTCCTAAAATCTGTCTGTATCTTCTTGAGTCCTATATTGTCTACAGTCATTTCTAATGGGACATTTGGGTTACTCAGTTTTCATTACTGTAACACACCAACTGAGATAAATCAACTTATAAAGAAAAAACTTATTTTGACTCAAATTTGAAGGATTCTGTCCACAACCAATTGGCTTCATTTCCCTGGACCTGTGGCAAGGCAGCAGCACATCATAACCAGAGCATGTGACTGAACAAATTATTAAACTTATGGCCAGGAAGTGAAAGAGAGAAAGAGGAAGGGGTGGGGTCCCACCATCCTGTTCAAAGGCATGCCCCCAATGACCTAACCATCTCCCACTAAGTCCCACCTCCTAAAGGCTCCACCCCCCTCTCAATAGTGTCATGGGCTAGGGACCAAGCCTTTAGTGCATGATCCTATGTTGGTCATTCCAGACCAGATCCAAAGTACAGCAACTCCTTTCTCCTTTTCCCCATGCAATAGGGAATGTTTTGAAACCACTATAACATGAGATTAAGAAACCCAATGATAAACTCTATTATGATCTGCAGGTAGGAATATAAATAAAAATAGGAAAATAATCTAGAAATATTAAATAAATTTGGGGGGAAGAAAGTATTTGGCTCTTACTAACTGTACATTTTTGTTGTTTTTTAATATTTATCTTACCTTTTGAATGGTCTCAGAAGTTTTATATCCCACTGATGCCAGGACACAGAGCACACTTATAAGCCTTCACTCTGGTCTTCTAGGCTTCTTTTGTAAAGCTAAACAAACAGGTTTTCTGTAAGTATAGGATAAAATGACAAGTAATTTCCATATAATCGTTTTATAAAGTGACTTCAGACTAGAAATCTTCATTGAAATAATCCTAAGTAAAGTCATCAAATTAAAACTGAACATTAAAAATAAATGCCTTCAAAAGTTTACTTAATTTTTAATATAAAAAGAACTGAATCTAAAATAAATATCTATTACTTATCATTAGAAACAAAATCATTTTGATGATATATAATGTGTTGGGTTTACTACTCAAAATTCATATATGTAACATTTTTATTAGCACACATTCATGAATAAAACATATCAAATTGTTTGATTGCAATAAAAGTATCTATTGAACATTATCTAGTTGGGAACATTCTTGTGTAAATCTATTCATGAATACATGTATGGGATTCCATTGAGTGTAAAACTTTTGAGTCAGAGTATATGTCTACTGAGCTTTAGTAGATGCTACCAAACAATTTTACTAAATTGCTTATACTGGTGATAAACTGTTGAGTAACTCTAGTCCCTGCCTATCCTCAAGGGATCTAAAATCCAGGGGTAGGGGGAAGTGGAAAAGAAAACAATTTCAGATTATTTTAATAAGTACCAATATAGAGGCTTACAACAGAGCATGAAGCACAGAAGTATATATGAAACTTGTAAAATAATAATATATTATTATTGCTTCTGTATTGCAAATAACTGAAATATAAAACTTATTTCAAATAGTTAACTCTCATGAGAAATAGTAAGAGTTTGATTTTATTTAGAAATTTGCCGAGCAATGCTTGAAGTCCAGAATAGTAAAGGCCAGTTCAAGTTGATTCCAGATGTTCAGACTTATTGAATTGTATTTAGTTTTTTTTTAAGTGATAAGCTCTTTTTTGCCCCTCCATCTGATTTAAAACTAATTTCTGGGCTTCCCTGACAATAGAAATTATCACACTTATCAGAAGAACAAACTGTACAAGGACTCAGCAGAAAATTTCTCCTGATCCAGCCACCTGAATGACTGGCAGACCCTAGGAAAAATGATTTTGGATGTGAGTAATGAAAGGTAAACTGCTGACACTACAATTCTGGGAACATAGCAATTTTTTGCTCTGTGATATCTCTTAATAAAAGTTACATTTGAAAAATTGCCTCAGTCATACTCTAATAAGCCACCCAAGCACAGAAAATCAGCAAAACCTGAAGGTGATGTGTAGGGCATTCTGGACAGCAGGCAACAGCCTTGGTGGTCACAAACCATATTTCTTTGAAGTGCCTTGACTATGTCCCAGCCAGAGATATCAGGCCTCTGTTTTAGCACAGGTAACAAGGAGACACTAGACGTATTCCAGTCTTAGGAGCAGGGCTGCTCAGAGGTCAACAGATCCTGAGATTTGCCTTGAGAAGCACATTTGAGAATCACCAGCAAGATGCGGTTGATTGCAAACATGAGGATGAACAATTCTAGGAACAATGTGAGCAGCCTGGGTCACGAGGCAGGGACCATATTCTCCTTGCCATTTTATTCCAATGCCTTTCAATGCAGGGTACATGCCAATATCTTGACAGATATTTGATTATTAAAAGCATGAATTGATTTCCTAGTGAAACAACAACGACAAATCTCTACTGGAATAAATATCAAGGTGAATAAACTAAAATGGATGGAGGACAAAGCTCAGGAAATTAAAACAATTAATAAGTGGGATGGCACTAAACAAAAAGTTTCTGTTCATCAAAGGAAACCATCAAGAGCCTAAAGAGAGCTTACAGAATGGGAGAAGATCTTTGCCAGCTATTCCTCTGATAGAGGACTAATAACTAGAATATACAAAGTATAAAGACTTAACACTAAAAAAAACCCAATCAAGAAATGGGCAGCTGGACTAAATAGACAGTTCACAAAAGAAAAAGTACAAATGGCCAATGAATACATGAAAAATGTTCAATATCATTAGCAATCAGGGAGATACAAATCAAAACTACAATGAAATTCTAACCCCAATTAAAATGGCAATCATCAAGAAGTCAAACAACAATAACTGCTGGCAAGGATGTGGGAAAATAGGAACTCTTCTATACTGTTGGTGGGATTGCAAATTAGTATAGCTGCTATGGAGATCAGTGTGGAGATTCCTCAGAAAACTGGGAATGGATCCACCATATAATCCAGGTATGCCACTCCTGGGCCTCTTTCCAAAGGGACTGAAAACAAAATATTATAGTAATACATTCATATCCATGTTTATAGCACACAATTCACAATAGCCAAATTATGGACCTAACCTAGGTGTCCATCAACAGATGAATTGAGTATAAATTAATGGGATATACACACAATAGAATTCTACTCTGCAATAGAGAAGAATAAACTTATGTCATTTGCAGGAAAATGGATGGACCTGGAGAACATTATGTTAAGTTAAATTAGCCAGTCACAGAAAGTGAAGGGTCATATGTTTTCTCTCATATGCAGAAGCTAGGGAGTAATCAAGATAAAAGAGAAACTTTAGATAATGGAGGAGAAACCCCAATGCAGCAAGGAAGGTGATCTGGGGTGGGTGGGGGAAGAGAGAGAATTAACGAAGGAGACACTTCCATGGACATTACGTACATATGTGAGAATACCAATGCCAATCTCAATGTTGTGTATGGGGAAAGGGGGAGGAGTGGAGAGGGAGCCAGGGGGAAAACTCACTAATTGCTGTGTGCACGTATGTCATTATCACTATTTACTACATTATGATGTGAGACTATTAAGACTATAAATCATCAATAAAAGTATAAAAAATAAAGAGGATGGGGGAGAAATACATTGGAGACATGTATAGGAAAGGATGTGTTCTTGGATGGAGCAATGTGTGTGTGTGTGTGTGTGTGTGTGTTTGTGTGTGTGTGTGTGTGTGTGTACATATGCAAGAATAGCTGCAAACAAACTCATAATGCATTAGAGATGGATGGTCTTTTGAAGTCATTTAGTTCCTGTCATGGACCTAAGACCCAGAGGAGAACGTGCGTGGCCTCAAGTTATACACCCAACAAGTGCTGGGATGCCAAGTTGAGTTCAGAATTTTTGGTTTCTAGTTTAATTCTTTTTTTTTTCAACTGAACAATAGTGTTTCCCTGGGGTTAGACTAGTAAGTACTAGAAAATACAATATTTTAGTATTTTAATATTATGTATACATCTGGATATATTATGATAGAAATTTGGGTGGAAATAAAAATACTTAGAGAAAAACATAAAGATTCATTTAGATAATAAAAATTTCATTCTGATAGCAATTAAAATGTGTTTGAATTATTGGACTTAAAATCGGTAGATTGTGTATAAATATACTCTCTTTATAAACATACTAAAAATAACTTGTGAAAATTATGTATTTCTAATGCAATCTTATATCTAAATAAAATATATTTACTATACCACATCATATGTGTACCATTTATTTATATATTCTATTAAATATAATGCATTCTTTTATAATGCAATATTTTTAAGTACAGAATTTACCATATTGTAGGCATTTTTCTAAGTACAAATCCTCACATTAACCCTGTTTGGACATGTCCTAGCTGGGTTTCTTAGAAAGTTGAGTCAGAAGCAAATTTTGTATGTTAAGGCCTTATTAGAAGGGACAATCCCAAAGCTGCAAGAGTGAAGAAGGAAAAATGACATTTCCAAAGAGGGAAAGTAAATGTGTTGGTGGTTGTTATTACTGAGCTGTTCATGGCTTCACAAATAATCTAGGTGATTGTCCAGTCATGGTGGCTATCTTCTAGATAGGCCATGTCCTTCTTGCTAGAAGGCTCCAAAAGAGTCTTCAAGTGAAGGAAGGGAAAGAATTCATCTGTGGGCTCCTTTATCCTCTTTGTTCCATGGGTCAAATTTCTTCTCACAGGGCATTAACTCTCCTCCATTCAAGATGAAGCTCATACTCAAAGGCATCTCTTCATCAGTCTGAAGGTGATAGGAGAGCCCAAGGAATAATGCGGTGGTTCCATAGGTTCTGTAGTTACCCCAGGTAAAAAGGGACAGCCAGCAGTGTTAATCCACAAGGGGATGGTCAGGCAATAGGGGGCAAAATAAATGTGGACAAGTGGAAAACCAATCCAGTCAGAACAGGGACGTTTTATGCAAATGAGGAAACCATGGAGTCCTTAAATGTGGTGCCAAGATGATATAGCTAGAAAATGACAGAGCCCGGACCTGAACCCACATGCTTCTAACACCAAAGCCAGATCTCTAAATTTAACAGTAGACTGCGTCTATTTTTGCTTAAATGACCTGATTGTAAAACAGTAAATATTTATGGAGCACTTTTTAGGTGTCCAACAAATCATGAAAAACCATAAAGAAAGTTACAAGGGGAATAAACATAAAATAGTTCTAAAGTAATTATTATCTAGGAAATAAATGTATAGGAAGTCAAACAAACATTATAATCACATCATTTGGTGTGAGGGATGTGTTCATAGATAAAGTATATTGAATTTTAAAGTGATTCATTAAAGATTGCAAGCTAGTTCAACCACTATGGAGATCAGTGTGGAGATTCCTCAGAAAACTGGGAATGGACCCACCATATGACCCAGCTATACCACTACTGGGTATCAAACCAAAGGGACTGAAACCAGAAAACTACAGCAATATATGCATACCCATGTTCATAGCAGCACAATTCACAGTGGCCAAATCATGGAACCAACCTAGGTGTCCATCAAAAGATGAGTGGATTACAAAATTGTGGGAAATATACACAATGGAATTCTACTCAGCAATAAAGAAGAACAAAATAACATCATTTTCAAGAAAGTGGAAGGATCTGGAGAATATTATGTTAAGCGAGATCAGTCAATCACAAAAAAAGAAGGGACATATGTTTTCATTAATATGCGCAACCTAAGGAGTAGTAGGGTCACACAAGGGACTCTGGTTGATAATGGAGAACCCTCAGCGGAACAAGGGAAGTGGTACAAGGGAAGGGGGAGGGCAAGAAAGAAGGGAATTAATGGAATTACTATCATAAATAA
>PVJS01052250.1:0-13674 GCA_004027185.1 Glis glis
AGAGCCAGGGAGCCCCTGCCCATCCTAAACATTCTTGAGGGAGGGAGACATTGCAGGCCCAACCAATCACAGAGGTCACCATATAGGGCCTAGTAATAACCCTTACCTAAGGCGCGAAAATTAAACCTATCAGGGAACGACAACAGGCTTATGCTTTAAACTACCCAATCAATGTAAAGGTGGGATGGACTGCCCTCCTAGGGGAATAAAAGCTTTGTTCACCGGGAGCTAGGGGCTTCTCTCCGTGACCACTGTGTTGGTGCACGTTGGGAGCCCGAGCTTGAATAAACTACCCTCGTGTTCATTGCATCGGGAGGCTCACTGGTAGTCTTTGGTGAGATCACGAACCTGGCATTTCAGTGTATAAATTTGCAAATGTTTTGACATAGATATTTTCATAATATTTTCTTGTAATTTTTATTTATTTATTTATTTATTTATTTATTTATTTATTTATTTTGCAGTACCAAGGATTGAACCCAGGGGCATTCTACCTCCGAGCTACACCCCCAGCCCTATTTTATTCTTTATTTTGAAATCGGGTCTCACTAAGTTGCGGAGGACCTCACTAAGTAGCTGAGGCTGGCCGCAAACCCGGATCCTCTGGTCTCGGCCTCCCAAGTACTAGGATTACAAGTGTGCACCACCACGCCCGGCTCTCTTGTAATTTTTAAATCTGTACTGTAGCTGTACAGATTCATTGCTAATTTTGAGTACTGGGAGCCAGACATTTGTCAATTTTAATATTCTTTTTCATTTTTAGCTTTTTGATTTCTATATTGTATCTTTGATTCTATTTTCTTAATTTCTCCTTGTATTTTCATAATCTTCCTTCCAATTTTATCTATTTAATCTGTTCTTTTTTGAAACTGTATCTTTACCTCTTAATTTCAGCTTTTTTTATCTTTGAATATAGGTATTTTTAGCTGGGCGTGGTGGCGCACCCTTGTAATCCCAGTACTTGGGAGGCTGAGACTGGAGGATCGCAGGTTCGCGGCCAGCCTCACCTACATAGTGAGGCTCTCTGCAACTTAGTGAGACCCTGTTTCAAAATAAAGAATAAAAAATAGGGCTGGGGGTGTGGCTTGGAGGTAGAATGCCCCTGGGTTCAATCCCCAGTACCACACACAACAAAAAAAAGTATTTTTGACTATTTTTGTTCTTAAGGTAACGTTTTTAACTGCATTTCATACATTTTTATATATAACATTTTTATTGTTGTTCATTTCTAAAAATTCCCATAATGGATTTTCTTTAATTATTTTAAAGTATTTTAAATATCTAAACATAATTATCTTTTTAAATTAATTTATTATTTTATCCCAGTATAATCAGAAAATTAGCCTATGTGAGACTCAATGGTTTAAATTATTGAAAGTTTCTTCATAGGCCGGGCATGGTGGCGCACGCTTGTAATCCCAGTACTTTGGGAGGTGGAGACCGGAGGATCCCGGTTCGCGGCCAGCCTCAGCTCTCTCTCTGTCTCTCTCTCTCTACTTAGTGAGGCCCTCCGCAACTTCATGAGACCCAGTTTCAAAATAAAGTATAAAAAATAGGACCGGGGATGTAGCGTGGAGGTAGAACGCCCCTGGGTTCAATCCCTGGTACCGCAAAAAAAAAAAAAAAGAAAGTTTCTTCATCATGTCCTTGGTTATTACTTAATACGTTTGTATGTGATCATTGCAACATATATTCTTGACAAAAAATGCATACTCTAATTGTTAGGTTCACTAAATATGACCACTGTATAGTTGCTAATATTTTTGTATGCTGGACTTAATCCATTACTGACAGAGATAATGTCAAAATTTCCCTCTGTGGTGATAGGTTTAGTTTCTTATATTTATTTAAGTTTTTGTTTATTTTGAGGCTATTTTATTACATGTATGTAAGTTTAGAATTGTTACAGCCTACTGGTCAAGTGAATGTTTTGTTATTACAGTATTTTATCCTTAAAATGCTTTTTATTAAGCTGTATTTTTTCTAATACTATTGTGACTAACCTAACTTTCTGTTCTCATACTTGGTACCTTCATGTGCTTTTATGTTTTAGATGTGTTTTTTATAAGTAACATGTAGGTTGATTTTTTTTTGTAAAATTCCAATTTCATATTGTGGGGGAAAAAATATGTTCTTAAAAAGGAGAAGTTCCTTAGTACTATTTATTGAGACTAGCTTTGTGACCTAGGATATGGTTTATTTGAGTAAATCTTCTATGTGTTTGAAAAGAAATTTTTTTCCTATTATGTACAAGATTCTTTATATGCCGATGGTGTTATTTATTATTATTGTTCAAGTCATCTTCTGTGTGATTATTTTTTGATAGTTTGATCTATTCATTTCTGAGAGTATGTAAAAATTGTGATTATGAATTTGTTTTTTCCTCTTTGTACTGACAGGTTTTTATACTCCAATTCAAATTTGATTCTTAATAGTCAATTATTGTTTATATAATTATGAAATAATCCACTTTATCCTTAATAATTTTTTCTTAAAATCTGCTTTATCAGAATGCCAGCTTCCTTTTTATGAGTGTTTGTATGGTATATCTTTTTCCACCTCCTTATTTTCATTTCTTTTGTTTGTCATAGTATTTTAGGTATGTCTTTTACATATGGCATCTAGCAAACTTTTAAAAATTCAAAACTTAGAATTACCTTTTAACTATCATATTTTGTACATGTATACTTATTGTGACTACTAATGTATTAGATTTATTTCTACTATTCTACTATTTTTTGTATTAAAACAAGACTTTTAGAGTGTTTCAACTGTGAGCATCCACTCCTGCCTTTTATTGATTAGGATTTGGGTTTTACCTTGGTTTCAAATCACCCAAATTAGTTATTGTTATTGCTTTATACAATCAGTGCTTATTTAGATTTAGATTTAGATTTAGATGCATTTTCTTTGCTTATCGGTGCTTTTTATATTTTACTCCTTCCTTTTGGATTCATTCACTGTTTTTCTTTCAGAAGTATTATCTTTAATTAGTTCTTTCATGGAAGGCTTGTAATTGATTAATTCTTTCCATGTTTTTTGTTTATTTGCCTAAAAATATATCTTAGTTTTGCCCTTTTTATTTTGTTGTATTCTTATTTAGATTTCTAGGCTGATTTTTTTCTTTCATAACTATGAATTTAGCATCTGCTCACTTATTTAACAAATATTTCTTGAATACCTACTGGATGCTAGCTGTGTAGTAGTAAATAAAACAGAAAAATCTATTCTCTCTTGTGGCTACACTGTAATAGAGCATAAAAAAATCAGGGTAATTTGGTAAAATTTATGATGTGTCAGTGAGAATTTATTAAGAAGAATCAACCAAGGAAAGGGAATGGAAGTTTAGGGAGGGGGGTGGAATTTTATGTAGAATGACCAGGCAAGGTGATATTTGAATAAAGACCTGAGGAAGATAAGATATTAAGCCATTTGTGGAAAGAGAATTCTTTGAGAGGAAGCTATAACTGCAAAGAGGGCCTTGATGGAGAGCTGTGCCTGCCATGTTTGTGAAATAGTAAGGTCAGTATGGCCAAAGCAAAGGAAAAAAAGGGAATGTTGAGAAAGATACAAGGTCACAGAGGCAAGGGCAAGGATGTTGGCATCAGATCTTTTAAAACCTTGGGGTCCATTTTTAGGCTTAGAGTTTTTTCCCAGTGAGATTGGAAACCACTGGGATTTAGATAGAAGAGGGACATGAGCTGAATACATACACACACACACACACACACACACACACACATAATATAATATATATATTTGGGGTTTTTTTGTGTGTGTGTGTGTGTAGTACTGGGGATTGAGCCCGGGGGCATTCTACCTCTGAGCTACACCCCCAGCCTGTTTCTTGTTTTCTTGTTTTGAAACAGTCTCGCTAGGTTGCTAAGAGTCTTGCTACATTGCTGAGGCAGTCCTGGAACCTGTGCTCCGCCTGTCTCAGCCTCCCAAGTAATGGGATTACAGGCATGTACCACCACTCCCAGCTCTATAATTCCAGTACTTGGGAGGCTGAGATGGGAGGATCACAGGTTCAAAACCAGCTTTAGCAACTTGGGCCCTCAGCATCTTAACGAGACCCTGTTTCAAGATAAAAAATAAAATAGGGCTGGTGGTATAGCTTAGAAGTAGAATGCCCCTGGGTTCAATCCCCAGTACCACAAAAAAAAAATTGCAATTATAGGCGTGTGCCACCATGCCCATCTCTGATTTATATTTTCACAGGATCTCTTAGCTTGCTGAATAAACTAAAAGGGAAAGGGGCAGGGAGAGGAGTTTAGAGGTATTGCAATAATCCAAACGAGACATCATTGGGGCTAGAACTAGGATGGTAACAGTGGGTATGATGGGAAGTAGTCAGATTCTGGTTATATTTTGAAGGTAGAAGTAATAAGATTTGCTAGCAGATAAGATTTGGGGATGAGAGGGCAAAATAAAAGAGGGAAATAGAAGATGGCAACATGGTGCTGACTTTCAAATATAAAGAAGCTGGTATTATGGAAATATCAGCCGTCAACTGTTGCTCCTTTGTAGGCCTCTCTTACCAAAGCTTCAGGGGCACTGCTCCCCCAGCCCTAGGCCTCTTCCCACAGCTCAGTGTCACTGGCCTCTGCAACCCTCGCTTCTGGCAAGTCGGCATTTCCCTTTCCTTCTTTTCAGTCCGGGTAAAATAATATTTTGGTGTATTTCTTTATCCATTTTAACCTACTTACAGATGGAGGGATTTTGAATTGGTTTGTATTGCCAATCTCTCAGAAGCAAAGTCAAATTCAGTTTCTAATTAAAGCCAGAGTTTTGGCGTACACCCTGTATGATGCCTGCTCTGCACCATTTGTGTAAATGGCACGCCGCCTCCTCCAGTTTTCCTCACTTGTTTTTTTTTTCTTGAGGTAGACTTGCCTTCTGCAATTTCCTTGCTATCATTAATACTTCTGTGGTTATAGACCTTGAGCTATCTCTTTATAATTCAGACTCCTTATGTGAACCAGAAAATGTGTGCCATTTTAAAGCATTAACAATAGCTGTACTGTGTGCTTGGACAGAGTTTCACATCCTTATCACCACAAGCACTTCAGGAACAAAAGCACATCGATTCACACTTGGTTCTGGTGAGAAGTTCAAACCCACACTTTCAACACAAGGTCGCTCTTTTAAACACATATAGAGGACCTTTCTAGAAATCAGAAGACACAAATTGTCAGTATTAATCTTTTTTTTTTTTTTTGCGGTACCGGGGATTGAACCCAGGGGCGTTTTACCTCCAAGCTACACCCCCGGCCCTATTTTTTTATACTTTATTTTGAAACCGGGTCTCACGAAGTTGCAGAGGGCCTTACTAGGTAGAGAGAGAGAGAGAGAGAGAGCTGAGGCTGGCCACGAACCCGGATCCTCCGGTCTCCGCCTCCCAAAGTACTGGGATTACAAGCGTGCGCCACCACGCCCGGCTAGTATTAATCAAATAACATAGGAATTTTCTCTTTGGTTTATAAGTTATTCTGAAATGGAATTATTCAGTAGATTTCTAAATGTTTTTGCTAGTTTGGAGACAATTTATGTTAGTATATGTTTATTTATGATAGATACAAATATACAGCTTATTTAAGCTACCTTTTAAAATTATTACAATTTTACTAATTAAATGTTAGAGGTAGCCTACTTTTGTTACAGAATCTTCTTCATTCAATTTTCTTCTTATTTCCTTGATTCACTGTATTTTTTAAATGTTACTGAAAATCTCTAGGTGCTTAGTTCACCCTATTTAATAATTACACAAGAGTAAAAAGAAATAGTTATTCCTAGTACATCTTAAACTCTACTATTTAACCTATTTTTCTCTGAGTAGTTTAAATACCTTTTTATGAGAAACAGAGTTCTCTGGACTAATAGCAACTGAGATTAGAAAGTGAAGAGCGAAGAGCTAAGATAAAAAAAATATGGCTGTGAAATTACTTACATGAAAAAATATCTTGAAAATCCTTCTAAAGAAAAAGTAATTTCCCCTGGGATTAGTTCTAAAGTAAAGAATAGCTAAAGTAATATCTTCCAGCAAAAATTGGATAGTAACCTTTCCAAATAGAACCAATTACCAGAGCTATATGAAAGTAAATGATAACTCAAGCCAGAGCTTTCTTCCTGGAGAGCAGTAGTCTTTCATTGCGCTGTGTTTCAGCAGGGCCCCCACCCCACCCTGCAAGGTATGGAAGAAAGTGAGGCAGAGGGCATTGCACATAGATTTTCGTTCATCTTTTTATTTGCTTTTGAATCTACGCCTTGTCTCATAACTGCCTCCCTTTATCAAGGGAATCACCATTATTCTTTTGTAACTTCTGTCAGATCATGAGTTGGCCCCTTTTAACTAAAGAAAACGGCTCAGTGCCACTCAAATAAAACATAAGCTGCATTTAAAAATTATAGTGAACTTTTAATATATAAACAACAATAGAAGTTGCTGAAAACTGATTTAAAGGGTTAAAAACTGGAGCCAATGAGCTGAGGCTCAGTGGTAGAGCACTCGCCTAGCATGTGCGGGGGGGGGGGGCTGAGTTCAGTCCCCAGCACCGCAAAAATAAGAGAGAAAATAACTCTATGCCTTGAGAGCTCTCCCTGTTGGTACAAAGAAGTCTACTTCGTACTTTGCAGTAGTTGCCTACTAATCTGTAGGAATGATGTACCATTTCCTTGTTGTTTGCAGTCTTTTACTAAATACCGCAGTAAGCACTTTTATACATATACACATTCTGAAAATATCCTTATAACTTTCCAAATTTTCCATGAGAAGTACACTGTTATTTTGATTAGGAAAAACTTAAAAAACAAAGAAGCCCAAGTAATAATGCTGACAATTAAAGGGACTGTCAACCCTTTCTTACCATAGCATTCTGGCAGATTGTTGGATGAATTCCTGTTTTGAAATACCCATAGAAATTATGAAAGAGTATAAATATGTGGAGTAGAGACCAGTTTAGTACATACCCCAGACTTGTTTTTCTGGCCTCCAGATAAAACCTATGCCCTCCATTCATGTTTTTTTAAATAATTTTCTGGAGCCAGCAATGCTCAGAGACCTGTTATATGCAAATCTTACAAATGCTGCTCTTGCTTTGGACTAGTCTTCTCTGTATCACATTGATACCCATGCCTGTCCACATTTAGCTTCCTAAAACATTGCATTACACAAAGAATCCATTATCCTAACATTTGAATGGTTTCCTTAATATGAAAAAATATATTTGGAGCCCAAAGCCAGTGTCTGTTAGAGGCATTCTTTATGTCTAAAATCAAAACCAAAATAAGAATATTTGCCACAGACGTTACTATTGTTTTGACCCTTCACCTAAGATGAAATAAGAGGTATAAATAATGAAAAAGAAGAAATAATGTATTCTATAAATAATTATACTCAGAAACAAAAAAATCAACTGAAAGACTATCAAGTAATAGAAGTTTAAAAGTGTCAGATGCAAGCGAAATGTGCGAGTCAATGTTATTATATGCTTAGCATTGACTATTAGAAAAATAAAAAATACCTTATATATTAAAAACTAGAAAAGACTTTTGAATAATAGGAAATAATATGGACCCAATAGTTAAATTTTACTGAGAGACATTAAATGTCATAAATAAATACAGAAGCTTGTTCCTGATGTTTAAAAACAGATATGTTAGCCAGGTGGTACACGCCTGTAATCCCAGTATTTGGGAGGCTGAGACAGGAGGATCACAAGTTTGTGGCCAGCCTCAGGAACTTTGTGAGGCTCTCAGCGACTTAGTGAGACCCTGTTTCCAAATAAAAAATAAAACAGGCAGTGTGGCACATGCCTGTTATCCCAGTACTTGGGAGGCTGAAACAGGAGGATTGCAGGTTCGAGGACAGCCTCACCATATAGTGAGACTCTCATCAACCTAGCGAAACCCTGTTTCAAAAAAAATAAAATAGGGCTGGAGGTGTAGTTCAGAGGTAGAATGTCCCTGGGTTCAATCCCTAGTACCATAAAAAATAAAATCAAATATAGAAATAAAATAGGGCTGGGGGTGTGGCTTAGCAGTAGAACACCCCTGGGTTCAATCTCCAGAACCCCCACACATGCGAGCGCGCGCACACACACACACACACACACACACACACACACACTGCGATGTTCAATTTGAGTGTCCTGATGCTCTTAGGGCCTTGACAGAGCATTTCAGGCAGAGGGAACAGTCTCTGGCAGAGCCCTAGAGTGAGACATTCCTGGATACTGGGGGAATGGCAGAGTCCTGGAGCCTGGAACAGAATGAATGAAGGGAGAAGGTTGGAGGGGAGGTGGGAGGGCGGGGTGAGAACTAGATGATAGAGGGCCTTGTAGGCCATCTTAAGAACATCCTCTCCTACTCTAAGAAAAACAAGGATGCGACGGACCAGCTCAGCCGGGAAACTGAGACCGACGGGACAGAGGTCTCAGGATGTGGGCAAGGAGTCGGCGATGAGTGACAAACAGACACAGACAACTCAAGGAAGTTGTATCTGAGTGCATTTTGCAAAGCTTCAGGCAAGGATTTTATACACAATGATTAAGGAAACAAAATACATAATCAGCTGATCATTGTTTATGCCTACGGTTTATACAATCTTAATGATTTCTTAATAATTTCTAAAAAGTAACAATGCAAAGCTATAAGAGCAAATAATCATCAGAGCATACGTCTTGTTTGGCATAATGTCGTGGGCACGTCAGAGCATACGTCTTGTTTTGCATAATGCTGCAGGCATGTCAGAGCATATGTCTTGTATTGCATAATGTCGTGGGCACGTCAGAGCATATGTCTTGTTTTGCATAATGCTGCGGGCAGCTGCCAAACGCGGTTTTTGCACCTAAACTATTTATAATGGGAAATTGAGGTTATGGCTACAGGGCAAGAGTTTAATGTTTAACCTAGTACCTGTTATTGCTTTCTTATTTTAAACTTCTATAATTCTCTTTGTTCCAAATTTCTAAATCTCTTTCAAACCATCCCCAAAACCATTTCCATGAAGTTTCCACAAAAGTTCTACCTGTTGTAACCTATCCACAACTGTCCTTGAGCCCCCTCTGCCCTTCTGGGCTAATCCAAGCAAGAGTGAGGGAGCGTTCGGGGCCAAAGTAACATTCCTGAGAAAGACCAGTCTATTTTTCTCATAAGGCACAGTTGATGATTTTGAACAAAACACTGCGCTCACTGAGCCATACCTGTTAAAGATTGAGAGAATACAAGAAGTTTACAGAAAAGATAGAACAGCCAAGAAAACAGAAGATCTTGCCAGGCCACCTTTTTCTACGGGCATACTTCCTTGAAGCTTTTGCCACGTTGTGCGTGTAGGTTCACGCAGACTCCGTAGGAGGCGAGGCCGTGGCACAAGGAGCTACTGGACGGTGTTGCTCACAGGAGTGGCCTGCTCTGACTGCTGTTTTACACAGATCACTCCCATTGCTATGTTACAAAGCAAAGGTGAAATGAAGGAAACTCGCCAGGCAACTGTTTCATCAGCCCAGGCAAGAAATAGTGTGGTTTGCACCAGTATGGGTATGAGAAGGTAGAAGAAGTTGCATTCTGTATATTTTTTTTGAAAGTAAAGTTAAGAGAATTTCCTGGTAGATTAAATATAGGATGTGAAGGAAAGAGAGGAGTCAAGCATGACTTCAAACTTTTGGTGTGAGCAATTATAGGAGTAGAGTTGCTTTGTCATCACCGTCCCTGCGTAGTCTCTAAGTGGAGCATCCCTGTCTCCAAGTATCTTATAGCATTTCATGCCTCCCAAGCCAAATAAATAGCCCCTGCCATGGCTGATGCACCTGGAAACTCTGGGATTCCAGGGGACTTCCCAGGCCATCCTTGCACTGACTCCAAACTCCTAAGCCCTGCACACCTGCTCCCTCTTTCTCTCTTCTCTTCTCTCTCCCTCTCCTCTTACCCCTTGCCCTTCCCTGTCACTTTTATTTTCCCTGTGCCTCCCCAGAAAGGTCCTTCAGGATTCAGAAATGATCCTGAAAGATCCTGGGAGTGTTGTCTATTATTGTACTTTGCCTCTGCAGCCTCCGTAGCCCAGGTCCATGTCATCCTTTCATGCTGCCACCAGGTGGCAGCACACCCTCAAACATTGCGCTGTTGCACAGCTCAGTGGAGGCAGGCAGTAGAGGGGGCTGGACTTTGAAAAGGCCTTAGATGGCTTTGGAGTAGTCTTTCCACTTGGAGAGAGTTTTTATTTAAACATTTTCTTCACCAAACTCCTTGCTTGAGGTTGCAGTACTGATATATTTGTTTCAGATACTCTTCTTTGCTGTAGGCAGAACAACTTACTAGTAACTTTGTCTTTCCAAAAGTAAAATACTTCTTAAAAACCAGAAGTGGATACTGATTGGGCAGTTTCTGGGTACAAAATCTGTACTAAGTTTTATGAGGAATATATATAATGAAAGGAAATGCCTCTGTGTTTCAAGTTTTGAATGCAGTTCAAGAAGGAAGAGCATAGGACTAGAAACCTTAAGAGTTAGTTAATAATAAAAGCATCACTGAGCAGCATTAGTGAGTAAAAAATAATACGGGTGCTTAGGTGCCTCTGAAACCTGGACTACAGCATGGGCTCAAAACAGCCCTCTTGGTTCAAGTCTGCTTACAGAGCAGTTAGATTCCAAGACTTTATATCCTGCACAGGAAGAAAATCAGAGCTTTAATCCCTGGAGAGGTTGAGCTGAAGAGGTTTTGGCTTTGAAAACATTAATTGAAGATGGGGTAAAATATCGCCCTGAAACAGAGACTTCAGAGGAGTGACTACCTACCCTGTCCCCACAACATGTACCACTTGGGTCCCCTTTCTGGATCTCTTCCCAGAATGCTAGAGGCAGGAAGAGTGCTCCAGGCAGAAAGTTGAGGATCAGTTTTAAAGAAACTGATTTGCCCAAGAGAGCTGAACTATAGATTCTAACACTTGGATACTGACTCATTTTACCCTTCAGTCAACAAGTCCCACCCAGCACACCTAGCTACCAGTCTGCCCCTTAATACCAAAAATTCTCAGTTGTGTTGCTATTGACATTTTGGGCCAGATAAATTTTTATTGTGGGGAAATGTCCTGTGTGTTGTTGGATTTTTAGCAGCAACCCTGGCCTCCATCCACTAGATGCCAAGTGCATTCCCCAACCCCTACCTCCAGTCATAGCAAATTAAGCTGTCTCCAGACAAGTCCAAGTGGGGTGAGGAGGAGTCTCCTCCTCCCCTTCCCCTCGAAATTCATTGGTTTGAACCAACATCCACAGGCTATATGAGGAATGCCTGTACCATGAGAGGAAATGAAATGACAGTCAGTGAAAAGAACTGTTGAGAACAGAAATCAGAAAAAAGGGGCAATGTGTGTGGGGGGAAGGTGTAGAAGAAAACAGGTATTTTCAGAAAAATGAGAGAATATTAATTATATTCTTTTAAAAAGGAAGGCTCTACTTTTTAAACCTAGAAACACTGGGCTATTAAAATTTTGATTGCGGGAATGAAAAAAATTCATGGAGGATTAGAAGTTCCCATTGAAGAACTCTGCTATAAAGCATTTTTTAAAAAGCTAAAGCACTAGAGAAAAGTAAGAGGTTAGACAGTCATACTGGATGTTGAAGGTCTACTAGCCACGAAAGAACAAGGAAACAAGAGAAAAGTTCAAACCAAAACAAAAAACCATGACCCAGGAAAAATTCCCAGAACTAATAGGACATGACCTCCCGACTAAAAGGACTGTGCCCAGCCCAGTTAAACTGTAGCCACAACAAGATAAGTCGTTTACAGTTTCACAACCAATAGAAAGAGAAGGAAGACACCAGAAACTTCCAGAGAGAATAAGTAAAGGAGTCACAGTGGAGGTCCAGGGGACATTCAGAACATGGAGCCCTGGTGGAAGCAATAACATATTGATGTGAAATATGTATTTACTGGAGAAGTGACTCAAACACATACCATAAGCCCCAATACTTTGAGGCTAGTATACTTGTATTTTGGAAGCACAGAAGTTTTGCTGTCACTTTAATAAGTAGGGATTATTTGGGTTTGCTTCTGTTTGTTTTTGTTTTGGGAGTTATGCATTTTTGACTTGTATATGAATCAGTGACGGTTTAGTGGCTGCAGGATTTATCAATCAGCACCTCTTAAAATTAACTGACTTGCTTCCACTTTACACCACCTCTTCCACAAGGTGGGGTGCTAACTTCACACAATGGACTGAGACTTTGTACAACTTCCTGAGACTTCTAAATTTAATTCATTTGGTGTCTGTCTTCAACAATTCCCAAGCAGTTCTAAAAGAATTGTTTATAAACTATCTATTTACAATTGTGGGGTTTTGTTCCAATTTATAAACTATGTTACAACTCATGGTTTAACTTAGTAACATTTTTAAGGTGTGGCTAATGTATGATGCACTTTTCCTCATTCTGATGAACTTTTATTTGTTTATTCTAATGAACTTATCAGCTATAGTTAAAGGTGAAAATACCTCTAATTTTGGAAGAAATCGAGTCTAAATGAGTGAAATATCTGAATAAGAAAATATTCATAATTTTTTAAAAATAGAAATCTTGATGTAGCTATTTCAGTGAATAGATGGTTATTTTCAAAACAGTTTATCAGGTAGATTTATATATGCTCTTAACATATTTTAAATAGGTTAATCTCTTGAATTCTTCCCTCAACTTTCCTTCCTCTGTCTTTGGAACTACGGCAAGTTAAGTTAAGCGTTCTTTGAATCATTCTGAATTGATGGAATTGAAATAACCATCAATAACATATTATAGTTATCTCAACCTTTTGGTAATTTGACCTTTTCTCGGTACCACTTAAATTTGTACAGGATTCATACAACATGCAGAGCAGTAACATTTTATAATGTATTGCTGTTGTTTTCCATTTTAAACCAAATTAATGATATTTAATAACCAGTGTTTGGATTGAAGCAAATAACAATTTTTTAAAAATTATTATATTGTGAGTGCAGATATATAACTTTGTAGTTATAAAGTGAGGATGTAGCCTGTTTAGGAATTCCCTATGTTCTTCCTTTTTCACAAATGAAGTTTCTTTGGAGCCTTGTAGCCATTAGGCCTCAGGAAACACTTCTGGAGCCTGGTTACAACCACACCCTGGACAGTATGACTCCAAGCCCTCTAAAGGCAACCCCATGATGGTGAAGCACTTCCAGTTTTAGTCAGTATCAACTGAGAAGCTGAATATGGCAAAAAAGTGAGAGGGAAACTGAGTGCAGAGGGGTGTCTGCTGTCCTCCCATGCGTGGCAGGTGCTCACTTCATGATAGCTGAAGTGCATGTGCCTGAGCTGTGGGTTCCAGACTAGGTGTTGCTGAGAACCAGCTCTGTCAACTTGGGCAAATCAATCTCGCTACACCTCAGTGCCCCACTGTGAAAGAAGGTGGCCTGGCTGAGATCAGGGATCCTCAGTTAGCCACCATAATCCTACAACTGTCTGTCAAGTCAGAGTGAGACTGCCTGCCAGCCTCTGCCTAGAATTTAGATTATTTATTTATTTTGGTACTAGGAATTGAACTCAGGGGCATTCTGCCCCTGAAATACACACCCAGCCCTTTTTTAAGTTTTGAAACAGGGTCTTGCTAAGTTGCTGGTCTCAAATTGTGATCCTCCTGTTTTAGCCTCTTTTTTTTTTTTTTTTTTTT
>PVJS01052251.1:0-13675 GCA_004027185.1 Glis glis
CTCCTCCTCCTCCTCCTCCTCCCCCCCCCTCTGCTGCTTTCACTGTTTTCTGTTTCGCAGCTCAAGGGCCAGGTCTCCATGGATTCTCTGCCGAAGCCCCTGGCCTGAGCACAGCAGGTGCCCGGGAAGAACAGGTGTTGGAGAAAGGAAGGGAAGGAGGGAGAAAGGGAGGAATGGTTTCTTCCTTCTGCAAGGAAAATCTGTTTGAATGAGTCTGTTCTGAGCATTTCAGTGGCTCATTCAACACACTGTAAACAACACATCCTTGGTGGGCACCTATTCATGCTATTGCCTTGGCTCTTTCATGTTAATGCCTTTGCTCTATTTTACAACTCCATAGTAAATTGCAAGCCACAGAGGAGACACAGAATGACTCCTAGCGACACAAATAACTCTTGGCTGTATCAGGGCAAACGCTGTCTTGCCCTGCAGAGGCTTGGTTGGCCGTCTCAGCCCCTGGTGACACGAATGCTCCTGATCTGGAAGAGCAGCTGTTCTCAGACCCCTTTTTTTTTTTTTTTTTTTTTTTTGGTACCGGGGATTGAACCCAGGGGCGTTCTCCCTCCGCGCTACACCCCCGGCCCTATTTTTTATACTTTATTTTGAAACCGGGTCTCATGAAGTTGCGGAGGGCCTCACTAAGTTGAGAGAGAGAGAGAGAGAGAGAGAGAGAGAGCGAGAGCTGAGGCTGGCCACGTACCCGGATCCTCCGGTCTCTGCCTCCCAAAGTACTGGGATTACAAGCGTGCGCCACCACGCCCGGCCTCTCAGACCCTTTTGAACCACTTATCACATCCACCTGGCTCCCGCCAAAGTTAAGTAAAACTTTTCCCACCTCTAAGCAGAGTACTCAGGAGGCTGAGACAGGAGGATCACAGGTTCGAGGCTGGCACCAGCAACTTAGCAAGACCCTCAGCAACTTAATGAGACCCTGTTTCAAAATAAAATAGGTCTGTGGGTGTAGCTCAGAGGTAGATGAACACCCCTGGGTTCAATCCCTAGTACAAAAAAAAAAGTTTTAACATATCTTTAGACCTTTATGAAAGTCTCTGTCTTTTTTTTTTGTGTGTGTGTGTGTGTGTGTGTGTGTGTGGTACTGGGGATTGAACCCAGGTGCATTCTACCTCCAAGCTACAACCCCAGCTCTTTTTATTTTTCTTTTATTTTTATTTACATTTATTTATTTACTTATTTTGTGGTACTGGTGATTAAACCCTTCTACCTCCAAGCTATACCCCCCAATCCTATTTTATATTTTATTTGGAAACAGTCTTGCTAAGTTGGTGAGATCTTCTGAGGCTGGCTTCAAACCTGTGATCCTGCTTAGCCTCCCAAATACTGGAATTACAGGCATGCACCACCATGCCCAGCTTATTTTTTTATTTGGAAAGAGGGTCTCATTAAGTTGCAGAAGGTCTCACTAAGTTGCTGAGGCTGTCCTCAAACCTGAGGTCCTAACCTCAGCAATTTAGTGAGACCCTGTTTTTGTTTTTGTTTTTGTTTTTGTTTTTGTTTTTTTTTGCGGTACCGGGGATTGAACCCAGGGGCATTCTACCTCTGCGCTACATCCCAGGCCCTATTTTTTATCCTTTACTGAAACCAGGTCTCACGAAGTTGCGGGAGGGCAAGTAGCTGAGGCTGGCCGCGAACCTGGATCCTCCGGTCTCTGCCTCCCAAGTACTGGGATTACAAGGAGACCCTGTTTTTTGTTTTGTTTTGTTTTGTTTTGTTTTGTTTTGTTGTGGCACTGGGATTGAACCCAGGGGCGTTCTATCTCTGAGCTACACCCCCCTATTTTATTTTTATTTTGAAACAGGGTCTCGCTGGGTTGATGAGGGTCTATTTGCTGAGGCTGTCCTCGAACCTACGATCCTCCCAAGTACTGAGATTACAGGCGTGCACCACCACGCCCAGCTTGAGAGTTGCTCTTTTGAATACTAGCTTTTAACCTTTCCGTCTGGAATCTGAAAGGTGAGAGCCACAACAGGCCCCGCCCCAGAGCCACCTGGCACCTGCCTCGGCCACCAGGGGGCGCGTCGGCCTGGGCCAAGGCCGCCCACAGCCGGCGGCGCCCTGGCCAGCCAGAAGCCCTGCAAATCGCCTCCTTTGTGTGTGACCCAGCCCCTGGGAGGAGGCCCTGGGGGCCCGCAGAGCTCGGGCGCCTCAGGTCTGGGGTCTGGAATGCCAACTCACCTGTTCCTCCTCCACCAATTCCCCGGCCTCCCAGGCAGCCTGTGGCGTCTGTGGATGACATGTCCTCCCATGTTCGACCCTCCCAGCCACCCACAAGCCCCCAGTTGGCACTGGAGCCAAGAGCCCCAACTCTGAGAAAACCCCACACCTCGCGTTTTATGCCAGGTTCTGCGGCCTCCTGGCTGCGTGACCATTAGCAGGTCACTCCACCTCTCTGAGCCTCAACTTCTCAATGTTCAATGAGGGCCCCGCCGCTCCACTCACACCCAGTGCGGAGAATTCGGGAGCCTGAACGACAGCCGCACCAGGGTCATTCTGAGCCGCCCGGGAGTGTGAGCCGCGTTCCCTGTCCTGCAGGGCCGGGGTCGGCAGCCCCCTTCAGCCCCACGTCCTGCCTAGCCGTCCCTCCCTGCCTCCGCCTTCTCCGTCTGGAGGACCCGCTTTTCCTGGCACTGGCCTTGAGGCTTTGCCCGTGGACTTGTGTTTCAAAAAGGAAAAAAAGAAACGTAAGACCGAAGCGGCCCGGGCGGCGTCCTGGGGGCAGAAGGGAGCCCCCTCTGGGGAACACCAGGAGGCGAGGCGCTCCCTCCTCCAGCCTCAGGGCAGCCCCGTCCCCGGGTCGAGAGAGGACACGTGGGTTTGGGGTCAGGAGCTACAAATGCCTAGACAGTGAGCTCACAGCGGGCGGAGGGATAAATGTGGCTTCCATTTCCCCGAAGCCCGGCGCGCTGGCTCCATGGAGAGGGGAGGGTGCCAGTGGCTGAAACCGCCCCCCACACCTCTTCTAAAAATACTGCTAGGAAAAGGGCGACTTGGAATAAGCCCGGACACTTCATCCGAGTCCCAGGGCCTTTCTGACTTCCCATGTTCTCCCAGGATCACTGTGTGGCCTTGGGCATCTTCCAACCTTCTCTGGGCCTCATTCCCCTCACCTATAAAATTAGGGGATCAGTGGGGCATAGTGGTGCACGCCTATAATTCCAGTACCTCGGAGGCTGAGAAAGGAGGATTGCAGGTTCCAGGACAGCCTCAGCAACTGAGCAAAGCTCTCAGCAACTTAGAGAAACCCTGTTTCAAAATAAATAAAATATAATCCTAGTACTTTGGGAGGCAGAGACCTGAGGATCCAGGTTCGCGGCCAGCCTCAGATCTCTCTCTCTCTCTCTCTCTCTCTCTCTCTTTCTCTCTGCCTAGCGAGGCCCTCTGCAACTTCGTGAGACCGGTTTCAAAATAAAGTATAAAAAAATAGGGCCAGGGGTGTAGCGCGGAGGTAGAACCCCTCTGGGTTCAATCCCTGATACCGCAAAAAAAAAAAAAAATAGGGCCGGGGGTGTAGTGCGGAGGTAGAACACCCCTGGGTTCAATCCCCGGTACCACAAATAAATAAATAAATAAATAAATAATAAATAAATAAAATAGGGCTGGGGGTGTAGTTCAGAGGTAGAATGCCCCTGGGTTCAATCCCCAGTACCATAAATAAATAAATAAATAAATAGATAGGTGATCACAGCCGAATGTTCCTGTTCCCAGACTGCTCAGGCCCTACCCTACTCTTTCCTGCTGTGGACCTGAGGTGAAAGTCACTCGGTAACTGACCCTCCAGTCCTGTACTGTCTGGTTGGGGTGGCAAAGGCCACAACAGGTCTTTGTTTTTTTTGTTCGTTTGTTTTTTGTTGTGGGTTTTTTTTCCGGTACTAGGGATGGAACCCAGGGGCATTCTACCTCCAAGCTACGCCCCCAGCCCTATTTTTTGTTCTCTTTCTTTCTTTCTTTCTTTCTTTCTTTTTTTTTTTTTTTTGCGGTACCGGGGATTGAACGCAGGGGCGTTCTACCTCTGCGCTACGCCCCCGGCCCTATTTCCTATTTTTTATGCTTTATTTTGAAACCGGGTCTCACGAAGTTGCAGAAGGCCTCACTAAGGAGGGAGGGAGGGAGGGAGAGAGAGAGAGAGAGAGAGAGAGCTGAGGCTGGTCACGAACCAGGATCCTCCGGTCTCTGCCTCCCAAAGTACTGGGATTACAAACGTGCGCCACCACGCCCGGCTTGTTCTTTATTTTGAAACAGGGTCTCGCTCAGTTGCAGAGAGCCTCACTAGCTGAGGCTGGTCGCGAACCCGGATCCTCATGTCTTAGTCTCCTAAGTACTGGGATTACAAGCATGGGCCACCATGCCAGGCCACAACAGGTCTTTGAGCCTTAGAAATGGGCCAGGCTATAGATGTAAATGTAAATACAGACTCAAGTCAGAGACTAGTGGGCCTTTCTTTCTTTCTTTTTTCTTTTTTTAGTACTGGGGAATGAACCCAGGGGCATTCCACCTCTGAACTACACCCCCAGCCCTTTTATTTATTTATTTATTTATTTATTTATTTATTGTGGCACTACTTGCTGAGGCTGTCCTCGTACCTGCGACCCTCCTGTCTCAGCCTCCTGAGTACTGGGATTACAAGTGTGCACCACCACACCCGGCTATTTTTTATTTTAAAACAGGGGTTCTCGCTAAGTTGCTAAGGATCTCACTTATTTGCTGAGGCTGACCTCAAACCTGTGGTCTTCCTGTCTCAGCCTCCCGGGTACAGGGATTAGCGGCTCACGCATGGTGCCTGGCTTAGTGTGCCTTTTGCTGCCTTGATTCTCTCATCTGTGAGATGGGGAAGATGTTGTATTTATATCTATTATTAGAGACTACAATAAAGCATCCTCACCTGTGATACCCATTCTCTGTTTTTCCTACCCCAACCCCTGGCCCACACTGACTTCTGTGGTCAGGCAGCCTCTCAGGACACGCTGGGAGCCCGAGCAAGGACGACCTTGGCAGTGAGGGCTGAGGGTCAGCACGGAGCTGCTGAGGCAAGCCAGCCCCTGGGGCCTGTTTGCCAGGGGAGCACCCTAGGCCCCCCTGCCGCCCGCACCCCAGCTACTCCTTCCCATAGAGGAGTAGCTGCTTCAAATCCTTTGTGAGAATGACCCGCTCCGGTGCGGTGCCGCCCCGGGGTTAGCGCTGGGCCAGCACGTGGGAGGCCCTGGCTTCCACCCCAGCACCGCAAAAACATCGTCTCTGTAATAACCTCGGACTCCAGCAGGCTGGTGCCTCCTGCTGAGCGGCCTCAGGCGAGCAGCTCCCCTCTCCCGGCCTCAGTTTCCTTGTCTGAGAAATGGAGGTGGCGCTCCCCGCTGGGCAGCACTGTGGGAAGGACTTCACCTGGACAGCGCGGCCCTGGGCCTGCAGCGCCGTACAGTCCACCCATCCGCACGGCTTCCTGTGTGGCGGCCGTGGCTGCAGGAGACCAGCAAAATCCATAGAAAACAACAGTTACGAGCGATTTTACACCAGCCAGAGCACATAAAATCAAGCGAAATAGGTGCAATCAATTTAATAATTTGTTTTGAGCCGGGCGTGGTGGCGCACGCTTGTAATCCCAGTACTTGGGAGGCTGACACACGAGGATCCCGGTTCCCTGCCAGCCTCAGCTACTCAATGAGGCCCTCAGCAACTTAGTGAGACCCTGTTTCAAAATAAAGTATAAAAAATAGGGCCAGAGGTATAGCTCGGAGGTAGAATGCCCCTGGGTTCAATCCCCAGTACCGCAAAATAAATAAATAAAGAAAGAAAGAATAAAAAATAGGGCTGGGGGTGGAGCTCAGAGGTAGAATGCCCCAGGGGTCAATCCCTGATACCACAAAAAAACTGTACTAAAAAATAATAATTTGTTTTATTTAGCCTCCATTTCAACATGGAAGCATTTTTTGGTGGGGTACTGGGAATGGAACACAAGGACATTCTATGTCTGAACTACACCCCCAGCCCTTTTTATTATTTATTTATTTATTTATTATTTTTGCAGTACTGGGGATTGAACACTCAGGCATTCTACGTCCAAGCTACACCCCCAGTCCTATTTTTTATTCTTTATTTTGAAACAGGGTCTCACTAAGTTGCAGAGGGCCTCACTAAGTAGCTGAGGCTGTCCTCGAACCTGCGATCCTCCTGTCTCAGCCTCCCAAGTACTGGGATTACAAGTGTGTGCCACCATGCCCCCGGCTCCCTTTTTATTTATTTATTTATTTATTTATTTATTTATTTTTGGCGGTACCAGGGATTGAACCCAGGGGCATTCTACCTCCGGGCTACACCCCCAGCAGGTTGACCTTGAACCTGCAATCCTCCTGTCTCAGCTTCCCAAGTACTGGGATTATGGGCATGAGCCACTGAGCCTGTCCATGATATTAAAATTCTTCTTTTTGGGGGGAGGCCAAGACAAGAGGATCACAGGTTCACAGCCAGCCTCAGCCACTTAGGCCCTCCACAATTTAGTGAAATCTTGTTTCAAAATAAAAAATAAAATAAGGCTGGGAGTGTAGATAAGAGTTAGAATGTCTCTGGGTTCAATCCCCAGCACCAAAAACAAAAGCAAAAATTCACCAGGCGCTTATAATCCCAGTACTAGGGAGGCTGAGACAGGAAAATTACAGGTTCACGGCCAGCCTCAGCAAAACTTAGTGAGGCTCTCAGCAACTTAGTGAGACCCTGTTTGCAAATAAAAAATCAAATAGGTCTGAGGGTGTAGCCTGGAGGTAGAAGGCCCCTGGGTTTTATCCTCAGTACCACACACACAAAAAAATTCTTTCTTTTTTTTTTTGGTGTGTGTGGGGGTACTGGGGATTGAACATAGGAATTTTCTACCTCTGAGCTATACCCCCAGCCCTTTTAGATTTTTATTTACTTATTTATTTATTTATTTATTTATTTATTTATTGTGGTACTGGTAATGGAACCCAGAGGCATTGTACTCTAAGCTACACCCCCAGCCCTACTTTATTCTTTTTTTTTTTTAATTTTGAAACAGGGTCTCACTAAGTTGCATAAAGCCTCACTAAGTTGCTGAGGCTGGCCACGAACCTGCGTTCCTCCTGTCTCAGCCTCCCAAATATTGGGATTACAAGGGTGCGCCACAATGCCCAGGTTATTTATTTATTTATTTATTTGCGGAACTGGGGATTAAACCCAGGGGCATTCTACCTCTGAGCTACACCCCCAGCCGTATTTTTATTTCCTATTTTGAAACAGTCTCACTAAGTAGCTGAGGCTGGCTGCGAACCTGCGACCCTCCTGTCTCAGCCTCCCAAGTACTGGGATTACAAGCAAGTGCCACCATGCCCAGCTATGTCTATCCTTGTTTGTTTTTGTTTTTGTGGTACTGGGGATTGAACCCAGGGGCATTCCACCTCTGAGCTAAATCCCCAGCTCTGTCTTACTCTTTATTTTGAAACAGTCTCACTAAGCTGCTGAAAACCTCACTAAATTACTGAGGCTGACTTTGAACCTGTGATTCTCCTGTCTCAGCCTCCCAAGTACTAGGATTACAAGCATGTGGCACCACGCCTGGCTTTTATTCTTTATTTTGAAACAGGGTCTCATTAAGTTGCAAACCTGGATCCTCCTGTCTCAGCCTCCCATGTACTGGGATTACAAGCATGCGCCAACATGTCCACGCCCGGCTTATTTTTATTTTTTGTTTTGAAACAGGGTCTCACTAGGTGGCTGAGAGTCTCACTAAATTGCTAAAGCTGTCCTCAAACCTGCAATCCTCCTGTCTCAGCCTCTCAAGTACTGGGATTACAGGAGTGGGCCACTGCACCTGGCTTTTTTTTTTAAACAGGGTCTCGAGCTGGGTGTGGTGACGCACGCTTGTAATCCCAGTACTTGGGAGGCTGAGACCGGAGGATCTGGGTTCACAGCCAGCCTCAGCTACTTAGTGAGGACCTCCGTAACTTAGTGAGACCCTGTTTCAAAATAAAGTATAAAAAAATAGGGCCAGGGTGTAGCTCGGAGGTAGAACGCTCCTGGGTTCAATCCCCAGTACCGCAAAAAAAAAAAACAGTGTCTCAAAAGTGTCTGAGGCTATCCATGAACTTTCAATCCTCCCGTCTCAGCCTCCCAAGTCTTGCCAGCCTCAGCAACTTAGCACGGTCTCACTGAGTTGTGGAGGGCCTCACTATAAGTTGCTAAGGCTGGCCTTGAACCTGAGATCCTCCTGTCTCAGCCTCTCAAGTACTATGATTACAGATGTGTACCACCACACCTGGCTTTAAAATTCTTAATAAGATATTTCACCACCTTCCCCCCAACCTCAAGTCTTTTTTTTTTTTTTTGCAGTACTGGGGGTTGAACCCAGGGGCATTCTACCTCTGAGCTACACCCCCAGCCCTATTTTTATTCTTTATTTTGAAACAGGGTCTAAGTAGCCCAGCTCCTCAAGTCTTTGAATCCAGTCTGTATTACATCTACAGCAGGCTCAATTTGAGCCCACCCCATTTCCGAGGTTCAAAGACCTGTCATAATTCTGGTGTGGTGGCGCACGCCTATGATCCTAGTACTTCGGAGGCTGAGACAGGAGGATCGCAGGTTTGAGGACAGCCTCAGCAAATAGTGAGGCTCTCATCAACCTAGCGAGACCTTGTTTCAAAATAAAAATTTATAGCCGGGCGTGGTGGCGCATGCTTGTAATCCCAGTACTTGGGAGGCTGAGACCAGAGGATCCAGGTTCGCGGCCAGCCTCAGCTACTTAGTGAGGCCCTCTGCCACTTAGTGAGACCCTGTTTCAAAATAAAGAATAAAAAATAGGGCCAGGGGTGTAGCTCGGAGGTAGAATGCCCCTGGGTTCAATCCCCAGTACTGCAAAAATAAATAAATAAATAAATAAATAATAATTTTTTTTTGCGGTACTGGGGATTGAACCCAGGGGCATTTTACCTCTGCGCTATACCCCCGGCCCTATTTTTTATACTTTATTTTGAAACCGGGTCTCACGAAGTTGCAGAGGGCCTCACTAAGTAGAGAGAGAGAGAGAGAGAGAGAGAGCTGAGGCTGGCTGCGAACCCGGATCCTCCGGTCTCTGCCTCCCAAAGTACTGGGATTACAAGCGTGCGCCACCACGCCTGGCTATAATTAAATAAATATTAAAAAAAATAGGGATGAGGGTGTAGCTAGAAGGTAGAATACCTCTGGGTTCCACCCCCAGTACCACACACACACACACACACACACACACACACACACACACACAAAACCTGGTTCATTTAGTTGGGGCTCAGTGGAGCCTGTCATCCTAGCAACTCAGGAAGCCAAGGCAGAAGTATCACAGCCAAGGCGGCCAGTTTGGGCAACTTAGCTAGACCCTCTCTCAAAATAAAAAAAATAAATAGGGCTAGGGGTGTGGGTCAGTGGTAGAGCACCCCTGGGCTCAATCCCCAGTACCGAGGGGAAAAAAAGTTGCTTCATCAACAAGTTACAGATTGAGTGCCTACTGAATACCAACTGCTGTCCCAGGTACCACTGGTTTAGCAGTCCACCTGTCAAACTCCTGCCTCATGCGGCTTACAGCCCAGAGAGACAGACAGAAATTAGACAACTGAGCCAGGCGTGGTGGCACATGCCTGTAATCCCAGTACTTGGGAGACTGAGACAAGAGGATCGCAGGTTTGAGGACAGTCTCAGCAAGTAGTGAGACCCTGTTTCAAAATGAAGTAGGGCGGGATGTTTAGCTCTGAGTTAGAATGCCCCTGGGTTCATTCCCAGTGCCACACACACACACACACACACACACACACACACACACACACGAAAAGAAATTAGACAACTGGAGAAATAGATAAGTAAGTGATAATGGAGAGAAGAGTGAGGACAACAAAATACAGGGCTCTGTGAGGTCACGGGGTGGGGGTAAGAACCAGTGAGGAAGACCGCGGCCTGCTTCCAGGACAAAGGTGGTGGGCCGGACAAGCTGAATCAGAAAAATGATCAGAAGTGGTAGGATTTGACTTGTATTAGGTCGAATCTTATGAAACTGCCACTTTAATAGGTCGAAATGGTTAAAAATTGGGAATTTCAAGATTTGACATGGTAGGGGGTAGAAAGGATTGGAAAGTTGTTCTAGCTTGAAGCCCAAGGAATGATCTATGGACCCCCTAATTGAGCTCTATTTCTGGAGAGAGGGTCTGTAGCCCCCAGGAAGGCTGCAACCCCCTGTCCGTTTCCTCAAGCATCAAACTTGCTCCTCTTGCCCCAGAGAAGTTGAGAGATTTTTCTCGGGTCACACAGCCCAAAGGGAGGAGGGGCTGAGCTGCTGGCCAGAGATCCTGCCACTGGGTCTCTCACCCGGCTGGGTTTTGTTGATTGTCCCCTCGCGGCGCCCGGAAGCGACCCTCAGTAAACAAAGCCGTGTGTGGGCGCAGCCCCAGCTGCCCCGGGCGCGCAGTCCGGCCGGAGGGGGGCGGGGGAGGAATGTTGTGAATGAACCCAGGGCCCGCCCCGAAACTCTGCATAAGAGGTGCGCCGCAGGGGATCTCCCGCTCTGATTGGCCTCCGGCGCCCCCTGATTGACAGCGCCGCTCGCTACGCTCTCTGATTGGTTAGACCCGAAAAGACTGGCATCACAGTCATCGAATGAAAAGCTGCATTTTGGAGACGGGTCTGGAAGCGCAGCCAATAGTGAGACAGGGTCGCGGAGGCTAAGGGGGGGTCCAATGGGGACGGGCGCCGGAGGCGGGACGACGGCGGAGGATAAAGGGGCGGCCGAAGGAACCTCATTGTTGTGAAGAGTCTTAAAGGGGCCGCATCACCCGGCCGGCCCGGCGCGGGGCGGGGTGGGTGCGGCGGGGGTCCCAGTGTGGCCGAGCGCCGAGGAAGGACGGGCAGGAGGGCAGTGGCCGCGGGAGCCGGCGAAGCGGAGCGGGCATCGCACAGACCCCCCAGCAGGCCCCGCCCCGGCCCCGGTCCGGCCGGATGGACCCCCCAGTGGCCAAGCGGAGCCGGGGCTGCCCCGTGGGACCGGAGGAGCGAGATGCCGGGGCCGGGGTCGCGCGCGGCCGGGGCCGACCCGAGGCGCTGCTGGACCTCAGCGCCAAGCGAGTAGCTGAGAGCTGGGCCTTCGAACAGGTGACCCGGGGGCTGGGGGAAGGGACGCACCCCAGTTGGGTCCCCGACATGCCCTCTCCTCCCCCTGGTCCAACCCTGGAGACTCCAGACCTGCCCCCCCATTTGAAACTCCCCTGAGATCTCCCCCCCCAGGAGTCTTCACCCTCCCCCGAAACACCCTCTCATCCTTTCCAGTCTGTCCTTCAAACCCTAGACCCTCCCCCAGCCCTTCTCCCCCAGCCCTGACCTTAAGCGCCCCAGATCCCAACGGGGGGGGGCGGCGCTTCCTTCTTCTGCTCCAGGTCCGGGGGATCCAGCTCCCATCGTCCTCCCGTAACCTCAGACACCTCTCTTTTCTCACTTCACCCTCATCCCCCAATAAGGGTACCCCATTCACACCTCAATCTTCTCAAAATCCTACAAGCAGTCCCCACCTGGGGACATCCCATCTTGCAGGTCTTAGCCTCTAGAGATCCACTCCCCCCCAATTCCTGCCCTCCAAATCCCGGTCCTACACTCTAGGTGGAGGAGGACCCCCCATCTCTCCAGATCTCAGTTCAGGACACCCGCTTTCTGTGCTCCTATCCCTGCCCTCCAGCCTCCAGAACCCAGATGTCCTTTAGGAACCCCCTCTCCTCCAGATCCTCCTACCTGGGGCTGCCCAAGCAAGGGGTTTGTCCCCCTCCTCCACCCTCCCCTCCCCCGCTTCTGGCCCTCCTGGGAGGGAGGTGGGCAGCTGAGGGGGAGCCTAGTGATGGTACCTGGACATGTTGGCCTGGGACCCAGCCTTTGGCTTCTGGGGTTTTGCCAGGAGGCCCCAGGGCTGGAGCCCTTGAATTCCTCTTTCTCAGCCCAAGTGTGGCCCCCCAGGGAGCTGGGGATGTGCCTGGACCTCACTGAGTACCTTCAGCCCCTGCAGGATCTGTGTCTGTCTGATTTGGGGGGCGCTCTTTGCTCCCTGGCCTCTCCCAAGTTAGGATGGGTTTGGGCCAATTGCGGATGGAGCAGCCTCTGATTCATGGACCGGAAAATCCCTCCTTAGTCATCTGCCAACTATCCTCAGGCCGGTCACTGGCTCTCCCACCTGCCCCAGAAACTGAGGTAGCAAGGTGCCTTCATTGTGTGTGAGCCACATGGAATAATCTTAAAACCATCTCTGAGGTTCCCACGTACCTGCCCAGGTCAGGCCGGGTGCTAGGAGAGTTCTTGGAATCCTGTGTCACACTTTAGGACTTGTCCTTCTAGCTTTGAGGAAACTGGGGCACAGAGAGGTTAAGAAACTTGCCCAAGGTCACCCAGCCAGCGAACTGTAAACCCAGATTGGAACGCAGGCTCAACCGGCCGCCTGTTTCATTGCCTGGAGCTCACAGGGGTGGCCAAGACACCCTGCCCTCCTGGGTGCCCTTCCCAGGGAGAGGCTCAAAGAGGAAACTGAGGAATGGAACCTGTCTTGGGAGTTGGGGCTCGTCAGCTCAGGGATCCTGAACAAATGAATTCACCCCACCTCTGAGCCTCAGAGGCCCCAGCTATAAAATAGGGCAGCGATTTAGAGTGGATTCATTGGATTGTTCTGAGAATTAGGGGAAATCATAACAAGGCATTTAACAGAGTATAGACTAAGAAATAGCCCTCTTGAGCCAGCCAGGCATGTAGCGCGCCTGTGATCCCAGTGCGTGGGAGGCTGAGACAGGAGGATCGCAGGTTCGCAGCCAGCCTCAACCACTTAGTGAGGCCCTGTTTCAAAATAAAGAATAGAAAATAAGGCTTTGGGTGGTGCAGAGTCCAGGCTGCGCAGGGGGCTGGGAGTCGGTGCATTAAGAAGGTCCTTACCTGGGCCACCAGCAAATGTCCCAGCCTCACCTCCCGGAAGAGGGGTCAGCTCCAGCTGCTCCAATCTGGGGTCCCTCACTTATGAAACATATAGACAAGTTTTTAAAAAGAACCTCTCTAGGCCGGGCGTGGTGGCGCACACTTATAATCCCAGTACTTGGGAGGCTGAGACAGGAGGATCGCAGGTTCGAGGCCAGCCTCAGCTACTTAGTGAGGCCCCCTGCAACTTAGTGAGACCCTGTTTCAAAATAAAGAATAAAAAATGGACTGGGGGTGTAGCTCGGAGGTAGAATGCCCCTGGGTTCAACCCCAGTACCGCAAAAAAAAAAAAAAGAAGAAGAAAATGTACCCTTGATCATTATTCCTTTTTTTTTTTCTTTTAGTACTAGGGATTGAACCCAGGAGTATTCTATTGCAAGCCTTTTTTATTTTTTATTTTGACACAAGATCTCACTAAGTTGCTGAGGCTGGCTGTGAACCTGTGATCCTCCTATCTCAGCTTCCCAAGTACTGGGATTACAAGCGTGTGATTTTTTTTTTTTTTTTTTTTTGCGGTACCGGGGATTGAACGCAGGGGAGTTCTACCTCCGTGCTATGCCCCCAGCCCTATTTTTATACTTTATTTTGAGACCGGGTCTCATGAAATTGTGGAGGGCCTCACTAAGTAGTGAGGGAGAGAGAGAGAGAGAGAGCTGAGGCTGGCCGCAAACCTGGATCCTCCGGTCTCCGCCTCCCA
>PVJS01052252.1:0-13675 GCA_004027185.1 Glis glis
ATGGAATTACTGTCATAAACAATGTGTATATATGAGACTATACCAACATCATTCTCAGTGCTACATGTGGTGGGGGAGGCAGGGGGAGGCTGGGGGGAGGGACACCAAGAGATATGTGCATGCATGTTAACACCAAACTGATACTCATTGTGATGTGAGACTACAGTGCACCAATAAAAACATAAAAATATTAAAATAAAATAGGGCTGGGCGTTTAGCTTGGAGATACAATGCCCCTGGTTTCAACCTCCAGTATCCACCCCCCAAAAATGTGGGGAGTAAAATGGATGAAGGAGAGTTGATAGGAACTGAGATGGGAGAGAAAAAATAGGGAGGATCTAATGAATTGAAAAAATATATAGAATTAGATAGAACTCTGACAAAACACAAATTGTGGGGAGACACAATAATTTATGTAATATCAATCAGTTATTGCAATTCTTTTTGTATAGGTGCTCACTGTTTTTCTTTCTGGACATTCTGGAGTTTTAATTTTAGAAACTCCCAACTATGAGGGAGCTTCTGTGATAAAAGTATCATGAAGTATATGAAGTGTTTTGTTCTGTTTTGTTTTTTTTTTTGTTTTGTTTTGGTTATTTTTGTGGCTTTCAGCTCTTACCCAAACCAGCCAAACTTGTTAAGTGAGTCAGTATGCTGAGATAGTCCCCTCCTTGCCTGGTCACCTCTGCAGGAGCAAGGATGGGCAGGGGATATTATGTATTTCAGAGAAGACTTCACCATCAAAATGGCTTTGATGTTGCATTTGAGGGTAGAAGTGCGAGTCTGACAAGACTGATGGCCAGCTCTTTCACTGCTCTGACTGTAGACTGGTCTGGGTAGAATTGCACCACTCATTCCAAAAACAACTGTCTTATGTGCTGGGGCAGGGAAGAGGGGCGGTGTGTGGGATTTGTCAGCTTTCCTCCAGCACTTTCTGAACTTGGAAGAGGTGACATGGGAGTCTCTGCTTTCCATTTGGCTCTGATCTGATCCAGTTTCCTGCCCCTGTCATCCACACTCTTCATTCCAAAATTCAGACTGCCAGTTTCAAATGGGAGCACCCTTTGTTGTTCTCTGCTTCGAAGACTGATCTACCAGCCACTGAGCTTCTCCCTAGACTGAGTCCCTGTCTCTCTTTTATGCCTAGATTGTCTCAAGGTGTGGGCACCTGCTCATTCAATGAAAGGTAGATCCTAAGTGTTTGTTTGGTCTTAGGTATTCAACAAGCAGGTATATCAAGAACAGGGAAAAAGAGAAAGAAAAGAAAAACAAATAGAGAAAAAGATCTGAGAAACCAGTGCAAACTGCAGAAATTCCTAGTTTGCCAGCTTGGGAAGTCCAAACAGAGACCCTTCAAACAATCAGTACTTCCCTGCTCTAGTCACCTCTGCTTAGGCATTGCTGGGTCTCTCACAGGAGAGCTCCAGGACTTTCTCCCAGCTGGGATTAGCTCCGCTTTTCTGAGCTTATCTGCTCAGATTGCAGGTATGTTGGTCTGGTTCTGTTTTTCTTAAGCGTGGAGAAGAGAATGTCTTTTGGCTTTTTGGAGTAGAGCTTCCCCTCCCCCACTGAGCTACCGCATGCCTGACACTGCCACCATCTGTTGCCTTTATTAATTCTCTTTCTATTCTAGAAACCAGTATTTTTGGGTTTTGCCTGGTTGCTAGCTCACTGAGTTGCCTGCCAACTTTCCCTGAATGTCTTCCTACCTCAGTTTTCTGCTGCAGAGGTGCTATTTTAAGTCACTCTCAGGGAGCTGCTAAGATACTGAGGGTTGCTCTGATCCACCATGTTTCTTTCCTATTCCACTTTCTAAGTGAAGAAGTACAAAAAGAGATGGAATAACAAAGACCCAAATAGAAATTCACCCCAATCCCACACTCCTAATCTCTTCTTGTTCTTCCTAGCACTTCCCACTTTAAATCAATGGAAAGTGAAGACTCTTAAATAAATCTCCACATTGATTTTTACTTTACTAAGTAGGTGGTTCTTGAGTTTTAAAAATCATTTCAAAATAATCATCTGATTACATTTTTGTTTTGGTGTGGTATTGGGGATGAACCCAGGGGCCTTCTACCTCTGGGCTACACCCCCAGGCCTATTTTAGGTTTTATTTGGAAACAGGGTCTCACTAAGTTGCTAAGAGCCTCACTAAGTTGCTGAGGCTGGCTTCAAACCTGTGATCCTCCTGTCTCAGCCTCCCAAGTACTGGAATTACAAGCATGCGCCACCACGCCTGGCATATGATTACTTTTGTGAGAAAAACTAAAGGCAGCACATTTCCTCAGTGGTGTCTCTAAGCAGAGCGAAAAAGTTAAAATCCTTGTTATATAGTATTGAAACAACTGGGTTCAGTGCTTCCTATGGTGATTTGAAATCCAGAACAAAGCCTACAATGGTGGGAGACTTTTTGAGAGGACTGTGTAGAAAATAGTGGCACATATATAACAAAATATCTTGTGACCTTTAGTAAGGTTTTAAGAAAGAGACATCAAAAACATTTGCTAATAGAGGCAGAAAGAAAACATTGTAAAAAAGAACTAAAAAAATTTCCTTCTCATGGACAAGGTTTAAAAATTACTGAACGAAAGATATTCTGTCTTGCAGAAGTCCAATGAGCCAATTTTCTTTCACATGCTAAAGGTAACATAAGTAATAAAGGGCATATCAATCCCACAGCTAACATTACACTCAGGGGGGATTAAGAGAAAGCTTTTTGTTTAACGTTGGGAAGAAGATAAGGATGCCCACTATCACTACTTCTATTCAACATAGTACTATAAGTTCCCACCACAGAAATGAGGAAAAAAAAATTTTTAAAATTAAATTTAAAAAAATTTTAAATTTTAAAAATTTTTTTAAAATTATAAAGCATCCAGATTGGAAAGGACAAAGATAAATATCCTCTATTTACAAATGACACAATATTTATTTATTTATTTATTTTTGTGGTGCTAGGGATTGAACCCAGAACCTTAAAAATGTTAGGCAATACTCTACCATGGAGATAGCACCCCAGCCCAGGTGATGAAATTTCATATGGAAAAAGATGTAAAGAGTCGACTATAAAAGTGTAACAATGAATAAATAAGTTCAGTAAAGTTGCAAGAAAAAATATATATATAAATCAGTAGCATTTTTATGAATCAACAGTGAATTATCTGGGGGAAAAACAATCTCATTTATAATAACTAAAAAAAGAATACTTAGAAATAAATTTAACCAAGGATTTGAAAGATAAGAGGGATTAAAAATATAAGTGTTACAAAATTAAGTTGAAGAAACAAATAAATGAAAATATGCTCTGTGTTCACAAGTTAGAAGAACTAATATTGCTAATGTGTCTAGACACTGAAAGTAATATGCAGATTGAATGGAATCTATAAAACTTCTAAAGACATTTTCCAATGAAATGCACACACACAGAAAAAAATTCTAAAATTCTTATGGAACTACAAAAGACACTGAATAGCCAAAATAACCTTGAACACAAAGAACAAAGCAGAAGACATGACTTACATTAAACTATAATTCAAAGCTATAGTAATCAAACAGCACATGCACAAGGTCAACTAATCTTTAACAAGGGCCAAGAATATACAGTGGGGGAAGGATAATCCCTGTAATAACTGATGTTAGGAAAACTTGTCATTCGCAATCAAAAGAATGAAATTGGACCAATGTCTTAAACCATTTATAAAAATCAACTTGAAATTCATTAAAGACTTATATGACCTAAAACTGTGAAAGTACTAGAAAAAAATAGGAAAAAAATCTCTGTATATTGCTCAGGGCATTGACATTTTTTATAAAACGCCAAAAGTATGGGCAACAAGGCAAATAGAAAATGGGATTACATCAAATTTAAAAGCTTCTACACAGCCAAGGAAACAATCAAGAATGAAGAGATGGATGGAAATATTTACAAACTATACATTTGATAGGGATAAATACTCAAAATATATAAGAAATTTAAATGGCTCAATAGTCAAAGAACAAATGACAAGAGTATAAAGTGGGCAAAGAACCTAAATAGACATTTCTCAAATGATGACATATAAATGGTCAATAGGTATATGAATAAAAATGTTCAATATCACTAATCATAAAAGATAAATGTAAATTAAAACCACAATGAAATATTGTCTCATACCTGTTGGAATGGATATTATCAAAGATGAAAGATGGCAAGTGTTAGCAAGGAAGTGTTGAAAGCCTTGTACACTGTTGGTGGGAATTTAAATTTGTACAGCCACTGTCGAAAGCAACATGCAGTTCCCTCAAAAAAAAAGTAATAACAGAACCATCTTATTGTCTAGCAACCCCATTACTGGCTGTGTGTGTGTGTGTGTGTGTGTGTGTGTGTGTGTGTGTGTCCAAAGGAAATGAAATCATTATCTCAAAGAGATATCTACACACCCATATTCATTGCTGCTGCATTATTCACAATAGCCAAGATTCAGAATCAACCTTAGTGTTCATCAATAGATGAATAGACAAAGAAAATGTGAAAAAACAAAGAAATATACTCAACGGAATGCTATTCAACCATACAAAAGGAAAAAATTCTGTCATTTGAAACAACATGGATCATCCTGGAGGACACGAGGTTAAATGAAAGAAGCCAGGCACAGAAAAACAAATACCACATGTTCTCCTTACATATATGGATTGTAAACTAATTGAGCTCACAGAAGTAGAGTGGGATGATAGTAACTAGGGGCTGACGTGGGGAAATTTTGACCAAAGAATGCAGAAATTCAGTTAGATAGGAAAAATAAATTCAATAGATCTATTGTATGAGATGATGTTTGCTAATGCAAGAGATTTTAGGCATTCTTACCATGAAAAATGATAATCATGAAGTAATTCCCATGTTAACTAGCTCAATTTAGCCATTCTACAATGTGTGTATACTTAGGTAACATACTGCATATGATAAATATATAGAATTTTATTTGTCCTTTAAAATATATAATAAATGATAAAGTAAATATGGGCAAAGACACAAGACTAGAAATTAAATTAGGTTGAAAAAACAAGGGAAGTGAGGAAAGTCTGAACCTTTGAGCACCTTCAAAATAACTCCTGCTGTGAACTATCTGCTCCCAGAGTAGTAACACTTTCCCTCCAGTGCCAATATAAAAATGGTGTTTGCTGAATGCAACCTGGACACACAGTGGGCACATTAACCGGCCTCATACTTTACTAAGAGCAGTAGAAGCTAAGATTTTAATTTTAATCTGGGAGCAAAGTTTTTATCAGAGGAGTTCCCATCAATGCTTAATAAATTATTAAGACTTGGCATTGGCAGAATACATAGAGTGGTAAACATAGACACCCTTTTCCTTACCAAGTCTCCAACTGTAATGAGATTCTTTTAATCTTCCATCCATTCTATCAACTCTCCCATAATAGGTTAGTGCTTTTTCCTATCATTAAAATATTTTCTCCTATTAAAAAATTATTTTTTTTCTGTAAAGAAATTTTTTGTCACCCAATTAAAATGGGAGTTTATTTTCTGAGTTGGTAAACACTAAAGTGCATTCAACCTAGCTATTTTGGTGGATATTTTTCTCTCTGTCTTATAGGTAATGTTATGGAGTCTCCTGAAACATTTAAAGGTTTGTTTATGTTATCTACAGGAGGAGGTGGTAGAGAGAGACAATGTGTGAACTTCCCACTGCTGGAAATACTTCACCAGTCTAGAGCATATATACATCAGATTCACGACAGGCAGGAATCTGAAAACACCCGGAGCCCTGAAAGCCTCTTGTGAAGACTTCTGCTCAGGCATCTTAGAACTAAAATGCAGATTTCTATTCATCTCTTGTCCAATATAGAAACTGTCAATACTGAATACCTTGCCAAAGATGATGTCAGCCTCAAAGACAAAAGAAAAGATTTGACATGATTTCAAAGAAATGTCTAGAGAATTCAGTTTCCTCAACATGAGCTGCCCTTATCTGGAGAAGTGGCTATGAGAACTCACTGTTCTCTGTTCTATGTGCTAATGCATAGTTTTGTGAGCCTGGGTTTTCTACAGTCTGTTGTCAAACAGAAAATGGTCAAAATTAATTACTTAAAAATTAATTCCTAAAAGCATCATGTCTATTGCCACATAGAAGACTGTTCACCAATTCATATTCTATTCATATTCACATCAACAGTCTTCATATTGAAAGTTACCTGGAACAGAATTCAACTCTAATTTGCATACCTTTGACTTAGTTAAATTTTTAAGTGAAATGGCATTATACAGTAAAATAATTAATGAAAGGTACATTTTAAAATATAATTTTAGGGTTTTCAGTGTTCTGTGAAGGAAATAAATTTTAATGCAATAAAATGAAGTTAAAGTACATTTTTAGGTTTATTTTTTAAGAGACTGGAGTTTTTTCAGTCCTTGGCTTTGTTGTGCATTCTTTGTGACTTTTGTGTAATTTTGGCACTTTATCAAGAGTTGCTGCTTTTAAAAATTATTTTGTCCTCCACATGTATTCTGTATTCCTAATTATAACTTACTTATCCATATATTCTTCATCATACCACTACACTAAAGTATTTTTTAGATTTGTTCTCTACTTACATGATTAGATTTCTCTTATTTTAGCATTTATTTGATATATATATATACTTGAGATATAGATATGTATTTCTATGGTAGTTGATTGATGGTTAAAATCTCTTAAAAATACCTGACTAAATATAGTCAAATAAGGTTTATCTTAAATAGGGGCAATTAGTCAATTTTTGTTGAATATAATAATGTACAGATTTGGAATTAGGATTATAAATTTCCTGTGAGCTCTGCATGACACCTGTCCTATTTTCTTTTTTTTTTTCTTTTTTTTTTTGCAGTACCAGGGATTGAACGCAGGGGTGTTCTACCTCCGCGCTACACCCCCGGACCTATTTTATTATGCTTTATTTTGAAACCGTGTCTCACGAAGTTGCGGAGGGCCTCACTAGGTAGAGAGAGAGAGAGAGAGAGAGAGAGAGAGAGAGAGAGGAGAGAAGAGAGACAGAGAGATCGTGTGCGCATGGGCGCGCTGAGGTTGGCCACGAACCCGGATCCTCCAGTCTCCGCCTTCCTAAGTACTGGGATTACAAGTGTGCGCCACCACGCCCAGCTCTATTTTCTTATTTTTCTAACTGACTTTTTTGTATTAATCATTAATATGTTTCTGCATTTACATACTTTTCCACTGGAAGTTGTATAATATTATCACTTAGTTTTTAACCAGAAAATTACAGAATATTATTAAACATTAATATTCATTTTTAAACACTAATCACAATGTCACTTGATTTAATACCTGTGCTCTGTGGATAATATTATGCTACTCTAAATATTAGGTTCCTTCAACTTTAAAGAAAATTCACATATGTATTTAAAATATTTTTTAACATGTACTAATTGTACATATTAATGGGACTCATCCACATTTGCATACAGCATGCACTACTCAAATCCAAATACTCTACATTCACCCTCACCCTCTAACACTTTCTTCCCAACCTCTACTCATCACTATTCTACACTCAAGTCAACAATTTTGAGCTTCTACATATAAGAGAGAACATGTGGTCTTTGCCTTTTCATGTCTGGGTTATTTCAATGCGATGTTCTCTAGTCAATTCATTTTGCTGCAAGTGACAATATTTCATTCTTCATTATGGCTGGATAATATTCTAATATGTGTTAGAATATAAAAATCAATATAAATTAATTATAATATATTAGAAATATATAAATGCATTTATATTATACTTCTTTATATATTCATTATATATTCATCTGTTAATGGGTATCTAGGCTGATTCCACATCTTAGCTATTTTAACCAGTGCTTCCATAAACATGGCATACAAACATCTCTTTTTGACTTCATTTTCTTTGGATATATACTCAGAAGTGGGATAGCTGAATCATAAGGTAGAACTTCATTTAATCTCTATAGCGTCTCTTCTGATATTGATGGCCTAGAATATAATTTTTTACTCTACTTCTAAAATTATAGTCCTGTTAAATTATTTTAAAATGTCATCAGTGAATAACAATCATTTTACATCTTTCTTGCCAATATGAATATTTGTATTTCTCTTCATTGCTATATTGCATTAACAAGAACCTGCAGCACAATTTGAATAAAAGTAGTGACAGAGAATACTCTTGCCCTGTTTCTAAACTATGAGGGATTCCATCAAGGCTTTTACTATTAAATATGATATTAGCTTTAGGTTTTTTAAAGATGCTATTTATAATATTAGGGAAGTTTTTTTCTATTCCTAGTTTTTTCAGTTGATATTATGAATAGTCATTGCATATTTTTAAGCACTTTTGTTTATATATAAACCAAGATAATAATTTTGATTTTCCATTGTTTGTATCTTTAAATTTCCTTAATATTTTATTGTAAATATTTAACTGACAAAGCTATATACATAGGGTACAAATTGTCGATGTGATGTCTGTATGCATTGTGAAATGATTACCACATTCCATTTCATTAAAACATTCATCATATTGTGTAGTTATCATTGTGTGTATGTGTGTGTATGTATGTGTGTATGTGTGTGTGTGTAGAGAACATTTAAGATCTACTACTCTCAGTAAATTTCAAGCATATGATATAGTATTATTAATTATGTCATCAAGCTGTACATTAGATTCCTAAAAATTAGTCATCTTATAACCAACAGTTTGTGGTCTTTGACCAATATCTTCCCATTTTCCTAACTCCTGGCAGCCACTGTTCTATCGTCTGACTCTGTGACTGACATTTTTAGATTCCGCCTAGAAATGAGACCATACAATGTTTGTCTTTCTGTGTCTGGCTTACTTCACTTAACAATCATTTACCATAATGTCCTCCATTTTTATCTATATTGTCACAAATTATGGGATTTTTAATATTTTATAGCAGAATAATATTTTATTGTATCTAAATACTATATTTTATACTATATAAAATACAATATAAAATATATAAATATATTTATATAGTTATATATATTTATATATTAAATATATAAAATATTACAATATAAAAATACTATATTTTTTACCCATCAATTGAATGTCACTTAGGTTGTTAATATACCTTGGCTATTGTGAAAAATACTTCAATAAACATAGAATATGGATATTTCTTTGAGAAATTGATTTCATTCCCTTTGGATATACATTCAGAAGTGGGATTGATGAACTGTGTGATAGTTTCTATTTTTAATTTTTTGAAGAAATTCTATCCTGCTTACCATGATAGCTATCTTAAATTTATACATCCACCATTAGTGTACAAGGGGTCCCTTTTCTCCATACCATCCCAAACACTTAACTCTTACATTTTTTGTAATAGACATCCCAGCAGTTGTGAAGTGATATGTCATTGTGGTTTTAATTTATATTTCTCTGGTGAATAGTGATATTGAGAATTTTTTTTCATATAACTGTTGACTATTTGTACATCTTCCTTGGAAAGATGTGGGTTCAGTTTCTTTGCCCACTTTTGAATTAAATTATTTTTATTTACTGTTGAGTTCATTATATACATTTGATATTAACTCCTTATCAGATATAAGGTTTACAAATGCTTTCTCCCATTCTATAGGTGAGCTTTCATTTTGTTGATTGTTTCCTTTTCTGTGCAGAAGCTTTTTGTTTAGTCTCATTTAATTATTTTTGTTTTTGTTGCCTATATTTTTATGTCATATACAAAAAAACTTGCCAAGACCAATGTCATAAAGAATTCACCCTATGTTTTTTCTAGAAAATTTTAGTTTCAAATCTTATATTTAGGTCTTTGATTCATTTCAAGATGGTTTTCGTATATGGTGTAGGACAAGAGTCCATTTCATCCTTTTGATTGTGAATGTTGAATTTTCCCAGAACCACTTATTGAGGAAAGGATCCTTTCCCAGTGTGTATTCTTGGCATATTTTTCAAAGATTAGTTGACCTTATATGCATAGGTTTATTTCTGTGCTCTCTATTCTATTCCATTGGTCTGTATGTCTGTTTTAATGCCAGTATCATGGTGTTTTGATTAATATGGTCCCATAGTTTGAAATAAAAAACATGGATATCTTTCCTTTAATTTAGTTCTTTTTCAATTTTTTCATCAATATCCTGTTTTTTCAGTATATCGATCATTCACCTCCTTAAAATTATACCCAAATATTGTATTCTTTTTGATGCTTTTATAAATGGAATTGCTTTATTAGTTTCTTTTTGCATAATTTATCATTAGTATGTAGAAGCACTACTAATTTTTGTATGTTGATTTTATATCTGCCTTAGCTGAATTAATTGATTGGTTCCAACAGTTTTTTGATGGACTCTTTAGGATTTTTTATACATAAGATCAAGTTGTCAGCAAATAATAAAAATTTTACTTTTACTTCTTTCCTTCCTAATTGGATGCTTTTTATTTCTTTCTCTTATGTAATTGCTCTGATTAGGACTTGAAGTACTGTATTAAGGAGAATGGTGAGAGCATCCTCGTCCTGTTCTTAGAGGAAAAGCTTTCAACTTTCTCCACTGAGTATAGTGTTTGCCATATGGTCTTTATTGTGTTGAGAAACATTTCTCAAGACCTAATTTGTTGAGAGGTTTTTTTTTTTATTTGCGGTACTAGGGATTGAACCCAGGGGCATTCTACCTCCGAGCTACACCCCAACCCTATCTTTTTATTCTTTATTTTGAAACAGGGTCTTGCTAAGTTGTAGAGGGCCTCACTAAGTAGCTGAGGCTGGCCGTGAACCCAGATCCTCCATTCTCAGCCTCCCAAGTACTGAGATTACAAGCGTGCACCATCACACCTGGCTGAGAGGTTTTTTTTTTTTATCATGAAAGGATGGTGATTTTGTCAAATGCTTTTTCTTTGTTGATTTTGTGACTTTTTTCTTCATTCTGCTAATGTGATGCATCAAACTTACTGACTTTCATATGTTGAACCAGATTTGCATGTCAGGGATAAAACTCATTCAATCATAGTAAATGATCTTTTTATTGTCACGTTGAATTAGGGTTGCTAGTATTTTATTAAGGTTTTTTGCTTCTGTGTGCATCAGAGATATTAACCTATAATTTTCTTGTAGTGTCCTTACCTAACTTTGATATGATGGTAATACTGGCCTCATATGGTGAGTAGAGAAATATTCCCTCCTATGCAATTTTTGCAAGAGTTTGAGAGAATTGGTGCTAATTCTTTAAACACTTGGTAGAGTTCACCTACTGTGAAGCCATATGGTCCCACCCTTATACCCCCAGTTCCTTACTCATATTGGTCTGCTCAGATTTTCTATTCCTCATGATTCAGGTTTTTAAATTTTTTATTTCATTTCATTTATTGGTGCATTGTAGTTATACATTTTGATAAGTGTCAGGGTATCAGAAGTATGCATGCAGACATTGCTCATTTAGCCTTCCCTCAAATCCCACCCTATTCCCTCCCCATTCCCTCTTTTCAGTGCTCAGCATAGTGATTGACTCTGATAAGTTTGTGTGTACACATCATGTGCATTAGTGTATTTCCCTCTTCCCCCCTCCCTTCTCCCTCAGTTAGGTCGCCTTCTTTGCTCAACTAAAGTTCTCTCCTTCTTTGTCTGCCGTTCCTTCTAAGTCCCATTCTCCCTAGCTTCCACATATTAGGGAGAACATCTGACTTTTCACTCTTTGTGACTAATCTCACATAGCACAATGTTCTCCAGTTCCCTCCATTTCCCTGCAAATGATGTAATTTTGTTCTTCTTTATGGCTGCGTAAAATTCCACTGTATACATATCCCATAGTTTTGTGATCCATTCATCTGTTGATGGACACCTTGGCTGGTTCCAAAGTTTGGCAATCATGAATTGTGCAGCTATAAATATAGATACACATGCATTAGTCTGGTAGTTTGGTTTCAGTCCTTTTGGGTAGATGCCTAGAAGTGGTATTGCTGGGTCATATGGTAGGTTCATTCCCATTCTTCTAAGAATCCTCCACACTGTTTTCCAAGGTGGCTGCACTAATTTGCAATCCTACCAGCAGTGTATTAGAGTTCCTACTTCTCCACATCCTCGCCAGCATTTATTGTTGTTTGTGTTTTTAATGATTGCCATTCTAATTGGGGTTAGGTGAAATCTCAGGGTAGTTTTGATTTGCATCTCTCTGATTGCTAATGATGTTGAACATTTTTTCATACATTTATGGGCCATTTGTATTTCTTCTTCTGTGAAGTGTCTATTTAGTTCACTTGCCCATTTTTTATTGGATTATTTGTTTTTTTAGTGGTGATTTTTTAAGTTCTCTGTATATTCTAAATATCAGTCCTTTATCAAGAGGAGTAGCTGGCAAAAAACTTCTCCTATTCTGTCGGCTCTCTGTTGAGGTTCTTGATTGTTTCCTTTGCTGCACAAAAGCTCTTTAGTTTAATGCAATCCCATGTATTGATCCTCATTTTAATTTCCTGTGCCTTTGGGGTCTTGTTGAGGAAGTCTTTACCTATGGCTGCAAGGTTTCTGGTCTGATTTCTAGGTCTTTGATCCATCTTGAATTGACTCTAGTACAAGGTGAGAAAGTGGGGTTTATTTCTATTTTTCTGCATATGGTTAGCCAGTTTTGCCAGCACCATTTGTTGAAGAGGCTATCTTTTTTCCAGTGGATGTTTTTAGCCCCTTTGTCAAAAATCAATTGGCTGTAGGTGTGCGGATTTGTTTCGGAGTCTTCTATTCTGCTCCATTGGTCTATGTGTCTGCTTTTGTGATAGTACCACGCTGTTTTTATTACTATGGCTTTGTAGTATAGTTTGAAGTCAGGTATTGTGATGCCTCCTGCATGGTTATTGTTGCTGAGAACTACTTTGGCTATTCTGGGCTTTTTGTTGTTCCAAATAAATTTAAGGACAGATTTTTCTGTCAGTGAAGAATGACTTTGGTAGTTTAATGGGTATTGCATTGATCACTTTTGGAAGAATGGCCATTTTGATGATAATTATTCTGCCTACCCAAGAGCATGGGAGATCTTTCCATCTTCTAAGATCTTCTTCAATTTCTTTTTTCCATGTTTTATAATTTTCCTTGTAGAGGTCTTTTACCTCCTTGGTTGGGTTTATTCCCAAGTATTTTATTGTTTTGGGGGATATTGTGAGTGGAAATGTCTTCTGGATTTCTTTTTTAGTGGATTTATGGTTGACATACAGAAAAGCTTCTGATTTTTTAAGATTGATTTCGTATCCAGACACTTTGCTGAATTTGTTGATCAGTTCTATGAGCCTTTTGGTTGAGTTTGCTGGATCTTCTAAGTATAATATCATGTCATCTGCAAATAGAGATAGTTTCAGTTCCTCTTTTCCTATTTGTACTCCTTTTATTTCCTTCTCTTGCCTTATTGCTCTGGCTAGAGTCTCGAGTACTATAATGAAAAGGAGTGGTGACAGCGGACATCCTTGTCTTGTTCCTGTTTTTAAGGGGAACTCTCGAAGCTTTTCGCCATTCAGTATGATGTTGACTGTGGGCCTATTGTATATTGCCTTTATGATGTTGAGATGTGTTCCTTCTATTCCGATTCTCTGCAGTGTTCTTATCATGAATGGCTGTTGGATTGTGTCAAATGCTTTTTCAGCATCTATTGAAATGATCATGTGATTTTTGTCTTTAGTTCTGTTTATATGGTGGATTACATGGATT